>JAYJMB010043552.1:0-77269 GCA_036873735.1 Pouteria campechiana
TTGCTATTTGGATATTGGATTCAATGCTTGCTTGGGTTCATTCTTTCTATGATATGATTATTACCATTTGGTGTGCGAGTTTAAATCAAGTGCTTTCACTCTTTTAAATTACCTATGGTGTGTAGCATAATTGAAGTGAAAACCCATTATGATCAAGAACTATAAACCAAGTAGAATGGTTATGCATTAGGTATGTGCCTTAACCTTCTACTTTTCTCATTCAAGGAAGCTCATAGTTGTGCGTTAGGTGTGCACCTTAACCATGCATAGATAATCCATAAGATTTATGAAACTGGTGATCAAGCAATTACACAAATCAAAAGATTAAAATAAAACCCATGAATAAAAACATAGACTTGCATTAAACAATCAATAATCCAAATAACAAGGTTCATCAAAAAGGGCTACATTTCACCCTAGAAAGAAGGAATCAACTCATGAAGAAAACTAAAGATACTCCCTTCATGATGAACATCATACTACAATTAGCCTTCTTGAATTGCTTTTACTCTCCTTGAATCCTCCTTCTTTTCTCCCCAAAATCTCCTTAAAGTAGCCTCCAAGAAAACCCTAAACTCTCTCTTAGAAGTTCTCCAAAAGAATTCCCTTAGAATAGCACAAGAAATTCCCAAAAAATACTTAAAATAGGAAATTTGCATAATTAAAACATAATTCAAAAAATTTTGGATGGAATCTGGTGCCGCCAGTGTCCCTTGCTGTCCAGTGGGGTGGTGTAGATCATGAGTGGGTGCCAGCAACTCCAGTTTGTTGTCTATAGGAGATGTATCAACTGCTTTGACCATAACTTCCTCATATGAACTCAAAATCACATGATTCTTTTTGCATTGGTTAGATAACTACAAGAAATACAACTTTCATGTTAATCAATTGGGCTAAATATTCCTATAAATGTATTGTGTACTTTAAAGTGGCACTAATGGTGCTAACTTGTTGTCCACCCGGAGAGGTGTTCACTTTTTCATCTATAACTTCCTCCTACGATCTCCGAATTAGATGATTCTTAATTTGTTGGAAAGATAACTTGGGGCTTCAACTTTGATGTTGACCTCCCATATCAGTCCACATCTGTACTAAAAATGGGATCAAAGTGGTGCTACTTCACATTCAGGTTCTTTTTGACATGATGTGTTACCTGAAAAACCAAATAACTTCATTAAGTATAATATTTCATCAAATGTAGTTATAAACCACTAAAATCATGTCAAATAAAGTTACACAACATGTAAATTTAGGCATTAAAATATGGTATATTATGAGTTCATCTGAATTGGGTTTTTAAAAACTTATCCAATATAAAACCAAAGTGTTGTAATAATAGCAAAATAAATCATGTAGCACAGAGCACACAAATATTTTTATAGAGGTTTGGCCCTCAACACAGAACCTACTCCTCTCTCTAAGTTAGTTTCACTAACTATACTCTGGTTTCACTAATCACTAGTTGATTTCTCCTGAGCTTACCAATAAACTCTTATACAGGTTGGTTTTTATAAGTTCACCATCAAACTTATCCCAATTGATTTCCAAAGCTAACCAACAAACTTATACACGATCAACAAGCTCCTTGCTTGCTATACCAATAAATGAAAAATATGTAATAGAAAATGTTATTGAACCAAACAGTGTATGTGGCAATCATTCAAGTTCTAATGATGAGCAGCAACATATGAGTGAACATGTGTGATGCTAACAATTGTGTTCCAAAGCATTGCAAAAATAGGTCTAAACATATAGGGAAGTAATTTGAATACATTGAATAGCATACATAGTGAATGCATTAGCAACCACAATCCACCGACCGAAAGAAGATAAGAATGATCAAAAAAATGATACTAAAACTTTGAAAAGAAGTCATCAAGTAAATCTGAAGTCATAGAGCTCAAGCCGCAATGAGTGATCAAGCAGATTGTCTATAGATAAAGTCAGTGTCATATAGCATTAGCCTCAAGAAGATTCAGGCAAATCATTCTATGGATAAGACAAAAAAATTGATTATAATCAACACTTGTCCGCAACTCAAAGATGAACTCAGTTTGTAGAAGAAGAGACAAAATGAAGCAGAAAGCAAACAAATGAAGAAGCCAAAATGGAGATAAAATTACTCAAGCATTTATCTATCATATAAAGCTCATTTAAAAACTGAAGAGGTAAAGGAACCTGTATGCAATCTATGAAAATATAAAAGATGAAGAAGCAGCACAACAACTAAAGAAGAAAACTTTGTCTGCCGTCTTCATCTACAAAGAGTTGTCAGTCACTAGCAACAGACAAATCTATCAGACAACCTTTATAGAAGCAAGTCATCCATGCCTCGAACGAGTTGTCTATTACTTAACAAGCAACCTTTATATAAGTGACTAGAACGAGAATTGCCACTTATGACAGATGAACCACTTGAAAGATTTTGTTTACAAGCTGAAACTTTGCCTACTAATCCTAACAGACAAACAATAAACAAAGTACATTTTTTCTATCAAGGAGGATACTTTTTTCTATCGAGAGGAGTTGTCTGCTACTTACAACAGACAAAGGTACTTTAACTGAGAAGAAGAAAACTTTGTCTTGTAAAGGATACTTTATCTACTGAAAAGATGCTCTATCTGTGCCACAAAGATCGTTCGCCACTTATAATAAACAAAACAATAGATAAAGCCACCTCGCCTAATGAAGGAAACTTCATCTATCAAAAGAACATCGTCTGATGAATAATGAAGAAGAGAAACTTCATCTACACTTATACGATTTAGCTATTGCTTATAACAAATAAACCAGAAGATGAAGTAAACTACTACAACAATTTCTGAAAACAAGAAAGTGGTCTATAATATGGATCTATTCAAAGTTGCTTTGTCTGTTACTTATAAAGGATAAATTCAAGTCACAAAGTTCTTAGATAAATTATGGCATATCATGAAGAGTAGAAGTCATCTGTGCTAGATATCACTGATTACACTCTCCGATAAAAATCTCATTTGAAGCAAATTTTATAAAGTAGACCATATAATTTGAGATTAGCTGAAGATGGAAAGAAATTCAAAGAAATGCAGTCTATATTCTAAAGATTCTAATTTTCAGAGGTTGCATCCCTTTAGGATTAATGAGCATCTTTACATAATAATAAATGAGTTAATCAACCAAGAAAAGTCTTCATTCGGCATTTGCTAAAAATGAAAAGGCACCATCTTCAAAGTTGGCACTGCAAGCTTTCCAACTACAAGTGAGTTTCTCAAAAAGACAACTTTCCAATGGGAGAAATCAGACCAGTCTTCAACATTAATAGAAAGCCAACTACCTCTAATGGGCAGAAGTTTTTGAAGTAATATAAAGGCAGTATAACAATAACAAAGAAAGTTAAGGAAGCTAAGAGAAAAATAAAAATAGAGCTTAAACAAGAAACATCTCTCTCAATCAGACTATACTTTCTCCTAGATAATCAATCTTTATTGCGCTGATACACAATGAGACTAAAATATTCTATCATAATCATATACCTGGAGCATTGATATCGAATGAGCATCAATGAGATATCATTTTAATTTATGAGCTTAATCTCTATACAAATTAACCTAAGAAAAGAGGCAATGTAATATACAAAAAGAGTGCTAACAAATCAGGCATGTGAGTTTGTGGTGAGCTCGTGAAAACCACATTGTATGAGTTTGTAGTGAGCTTTAGAAAACTACCAAGTTTGCCTATGATCTTTGAAACGATTGAGTTTCCCAGTGAACTCGTAAAACCAAAAAAGTATCGGGGACACTTGTGTTTATGCCCCCTAGAGCTGGAATCTAGAAGAAATATTAGGGACACTTGATCACGCCCCCTAGAGGTTGAATCTAGAAGAGTGTCGAGGACACTAGTGTACTTCCATTATATGAGATATAGCGGAACCTAAGACACGATGAGTTGGTGCCCTTGGAAAAGCGGATGTAGGGACGAGGTTCCCAAACCACTATAAAAATTGTGTTGTCTATGTGTTTGCTTACTTGTTCTATCTTTCATGCACTTCACTATTTTTATTAGTTGCTTGAGAAATTACTTTTAAATCACTTCATCAAGCATAATGTTATCATTTACACACACACACACTCTCTACAACCTGTTTGTCATAGGAATAGCTAAGAGAAGTTGAACCTAGAAGTGAAGCAGTCATACAATCAAACATTAAAATTACATATATACTACATCACTACTTTCTCTTAGCTCATCAAGTTTTATTTGGCCATAATTTTTATATACACAATTCACCCCTCCCCTCTTGAGCTATTCATCTACATGGGACCAACAAATGCCTCTTACATGGGCTGAGTTTGTACGCAATTAAATGTAGTAGTAAAACATATACCAAGAAGTACAAAAATTTTCAAACTCTTTTAAGTTGCTACATAAAATAAGCTTTGAATGCAAATGGCTTTCAGGTGCTGTGGAGTTAGAAGAAAACTTAATGTCTAAGAGTAAATGTTCCTTTTTACTTCTCTTAAAGATATCTGATTTTTCTAACTTCTTGGAATGGCCTTTCTTTACTACTTTTATAGTTGAATTCAAATTCTGCCCATTAGAGAAGACGGTGTTCATTTAATGCAAGTGAATCGACAAGATTTTTTTATCCATTAGAACTTTGTTGCAGGTTTAAATGTCTAAGATCCATGTTTGAGTTCAGTTTCCATGTCTGGAGTTAAGTTTTTGGACTTGCTTAACTCATTTAGTTAGAAACTAACTGTTTTACCCATGTCTTAAAATGAACCATCATGTCTAGGTTCAAATAGTCATGTTTGGAATTAATTTTCAGACTTGGACTGGTGCTTCACTTGCAACTGACTTTTTCTTTCATGTCTAGAAATGGTTTGCCATGTCCGGATTTGAGTGGCCATGTCTAAAATTATTATTTCAAACTTGGATGAACTATTCAGTTTGCAATACCATGCTCGATCATATCTTAAGGTGAATTGCCATGTCTGAAAATGCTTTGCCATGTCCGAAATTACAATTTCGGACTTGAATTGGTGCTTGTTGCATTTGGTCACACGGTTGACTTTTGGTTATGTCCAAAAAGAGTTGGCTATGTCCGAAGTTAATATTTTAGACATGCCTCTTCAACATTAATGATGTCCAAAATTTTGCACTTGAGATTTTTGGACTTAGACTTCTAGATACACATGGTTTCTTTCTTCAATCTTCAACAGGATCCAAGTCTGGGTTCTATATCCAAAAAATGACTTTGCACTTCCAACATCTTAGCTTCTTACTTAACAATGTCCGAATTGATGTCCGAATTGATTCTATGTATGAGATTAGTCACGCAGTGTCCCAACTTGCTTCTTTTGTGTTTGACTTTTTGCTCGAGTCCAGAACTTAGATTTTTCTTCATTTTGAAGCCTTAATCTTTGTCGTACTTTGGGCACAAGTCTAGGTGACCTCAAAAGTGTTCTAGATACATGTTAGGAATTATTTCACACACTATTTCTTCAAAGTTTCAGTGTCATTCTTTCTTATTTGAGCATTACATTTTCTTCTTCATATATTTGTAGATCCTATCTCTAATGTAGTTTTGTATATGTTATCCACTTATGCTATTTCCTTGATATATTGTTTGTTACTGAACACTTAGGAAATAAAGATTAGAACCTTAAACTTTCACTCATGTGCTTTTGCTCATTATCAAAACTTGGGTGGTTAGTTATGTTCATCATCAAAATCCCTGGTAAAGAGGTTTGGTTCAACAATCTCACTCTTTTTTATGATGACAAAATGTCTAAGTGAAATACCTTTTAGATAGATAACATAAGAACATACATGGGAATTAATTATAAATAATATGATATAACTCCCCCTAACTTAGTGCTACCTCCCCTGAATAGGTGCACTGGATTCTGACAATTAATTATGCCATACATATAGCAACTTTCCATATCATATACTTATGCAATCATACAAATATTTCTCCCCCTTTTATCAATATCAAAATGGTATATGAAAAAGCATCCAAGATAGATAGTGAAATACTTAGAATTAATAAGGAAAATTTTGATTTCATTTCATTTTAGTACAAATAGAGTTACAAACAGAGATACACTTAAAGATATTGGAGTATACATAGAGTGCTTGACTAATGTTGAAATGGGTGTAATAGAGATGGGATGGATGGAAGAAAAAGTGAGATCTGAGATATTGTGGTAGATCCTAATTATGGTCCTTCGAAGCATTTGCAATCATGCATAAGCATGCATCCATTATGCTTGGAAGGTCACATTCGAGGAGCAGATGTTTTGGATGGGGTAAAAGGAAACTGCTTCTTGTACTACTTCTCCCTCCTAGTCCCAGGCCACAAATGGTTATAACATGGGTAGTTTGACCTTTAAACTCCTATGAAGATGGTTCTTGAGATTTCCAAAGAACATGATATTTCATGTAGAACTTCATTCAGGTTCCTTTCTTCTTCTTTAGAAACATCATGACATTGACTAAATTTATTATAAAAACTATCTCTAATCCAAAACATCATAACCACTACAATGTCCACTTTACTTCCCTTTAGTGAACTTTCTTCTACATACATCTCTTTTTCAATTTCTCTGCTTATGATCACTATTGCACAAATGAAATTTTTTCTCGTTTTTACTTTTATGTTTGCAGCTAGAGGATGAGGATGAGTTAAGTAAACATCATTGCTAATAATAAGTCAGTTGAAAAAGTAGTTTCTATGAGCTTCTAGTAGATTTTCAATGAATTTTATAATAAATGTTTGTTAAGTTTAGTTTATAGATTAGAATGTTAGCAAGGAATGTTGTAATTCTTGTGTGAAGATGAGATTTACTCTCGTAAATAGGAATTTTAGAAGTTTAAGAAGATAATCAATAGGACTTGAAGATACAGATGCAAAGATGATGTGGCAAAGTTCGGAAACATATTTTGGAAATGAAGGATTGTGTCTGAAAGTGAGGTTGAGCAAAGTCCAGACCTAACTTAAGACATGAACAGTTATTTTTGTAAATATGATTTCGGACATGAGTAGCTATTTTGAGAAAAATCTATGTCTAAAATGTTTTAATTGATAAAGCATACATACATTTAGACATTCAATATTTGAGATATTCATTCAAATCATATAAAGTATAAAGTGATGAGCAAGATGTTTTCATTATGCAAATGGATCTATCACTCCTAGTTCCCTTCTAATCATACAAAATCTCTCCTCTAAGAGTGGTTTAGTCAAGATGTTTGCTAACTATTTTTTAGTTAGTACATATTCCAAGCAAATATCATGATTCTGGATAAGATCTCTAATGAAGTGATGCCTAATTTTTATATGCTTAGATCTAGAATGCATAAAAGGATTCTTAGTTAGATTTATAGCACTAGTATTATCACATCTGATAGCCGTATCAGCAAATTTTAAATCATAATCTCCAAGTTGCTATTTCATCTAGAGAATTTATGCATAACAATTTTCAGCTGCAACATATTCAACTTTGGCAATTGATAGTGCAATAGATGTCCGCTTCTTGGAGAACCATGATATGATCATGTTTTCAAGAAATTGACAAGTTCTTGAGGTGCTCTTTCTATCTACTCTATATACAGCAAAGTTAGCATTAGAGTACCTAATTAATTTAAAACCTGAGCCTTTTGGATACCATAAACCGATATTTGGAGTATCTAACAGGTATTTGAAATTCTTTTAACAACAATAAGATGTGATTCTTTAGGATCTGAGTAGAATTTATCACACAAACATACACAAAACATAATTTCTGGCCTATTAGTAGTGAGATATAATAGAGATCCTATCATACTTCTATAAAGTTTTTGGCAAACAGATTTACCTTTTTCATCCTTGTCCAATTTGAAGGAAGCACTCATTGGGGTTCCATATTTTCTCCCATCTTCACAATTGAATTTCTTTAGTAGTTCCTTTATGTATTTATCTTGGTGGATGAAATTTTCTTCCTTTGTTTGCTTTACTTGTAGTCCCAAGAAGAAGTTGAATTCTCCCATCAAACTCACTTCAAATTCTCCCTGCATAATATTAGAAAATTATTGATAAATATTTTCATTAGTGGCTCCAAATACAATGTCATCAACATTTATTTCTACAATGAGAATTCTTTCATATCATGTTTAATGAAGAGAGTTGTGTCTACTTTACTCCTTGAGAATCCTTTTTCAATCAAGAATTTACTTAGCCTTTTATACCATGCTCTAGGAGCTTGCTTTAATCCATAGAGGGCTTTCTTAAGCTTGAAGACATGGTTGGGATCATAAGGTCTTCAAACCTAGGGGGTTGTTCCACATATACTTCTTCATTGATGAAACATTCAAAAATGTTAACTTAAAATCCATTACGTAAAGTTTAAAATTCATGAAAGATGCCAATGCCAACAACATTCTTATGGCTTCTATCCTGGCAACAAAGGCGTATGATTCATCAAAATCAATCACTTCTTCTTGACAATAACCCTTCGCTACTAGTCTTACCCTGTTTCTCACAACCAATCCAAATTCATATAGTTTATTCCTGAAGACCCATTTGGTTCCTATAATTGATTGGTGATTTGGACTTTGAACTAAAGTTCACACATTATTTCTTTTAAATTGGTTTAGTTTTTCTTGCATTGCTAATATCTAGTTCTCATCTTTTAGTGCATGGTCAATGCAAGTAAGCTCTATTTGAGAAATCAAGGCAAAATTACCATGTATTTTGTGATATGATGATCTAATTTTAACTTATCATACACATCACCAACTACTTGGTTTTCAAAATGATCATGCATGAATCTTCAATTTTTAGGAAGAGAAGAGTTACCTTCTTCGTATACCTCACTAGTGGATGATTCAAATTGTCTACTAACTTCATCCCTTGCTATTTTTGTTGTGGAGTTTGTTTGTCTTGATTTTACAATTTCATTCTCTCCACATTTGTTGTATGTTTGTCTACTTCATCGTCAAAATTTTTTGGTCTTTTCAAATAATGAAAAGATTTATCAAATTTGATATGAATAGATTCTTCTGCATTTCTACTGCTCAAATTATAAATTCTAAAAGCTTTACTAACAATAAAGTAGCCAAGGAATATTCCTTCATAATATTTATTGTCAAGTTTTTTAATGTTTCCCTTTTCATTGTTAAGAATAAAGAATTTACAGCCAAAAGTATGGAAAAATGATATGTTGGGTTTCTTGCCATAATATAATTCAAATGAAGTTTTGTTGAGTATTGGCCTAGTATGAATTTTATTTATAATAAAAGTTGTGGTATTTATAGCCTTAGCCCAAAAATATTATGGTAGATTATATTCACTCAACATGGTTCTTGTCATTTCTTGTAAGGTTCTATTTTTCTTTTTGCTACTCCATTCTGCTGGGGTGCTCTTGGTGCAGAGAAAGTTTGAAAGATACCATTATTTTTACAGTAAGTTGTGAACTTCTGGTTTTCAAATTCTCCACCATGATTACTCCTAATGCCAACAATATAAAAGCTTTATTCATTCTACCCTCATTTGGAAAAGATTTTAAAGAATGAGAAAGCCTCATCTTTGGATACAAAAAACATTATCCAAGTATATCTACTATAACCATCAACAATGACATATGTGTAATGTTTCCCTCTAAGACTTTTAGTTCTAATTGGTCCAACTAAGCTAATATGTAGCAATCGAAGTGATCTAGTTGTGTGTACTTTTTTGGTTGGCATAAAAGATTCATTCGCATGTTTTCCTTTCAGATATGCATTACATAACTATCCTTTGTCAAATTTTAGCTCAAATAAGCTAACTATAATATCCTTTTTGTACAATCCTTTTATCATGTCTTTTTTAGCATGTCCCAACCTTCTATAGCCCAATAGGGACTCATCGTGACTGACAAGACATTTAGCTTGGATATCAAATATGTCTACTATATACACATTTTCATGCCTTTTGCTCAGAAGTACAATTGAGTCATTATGATCTAGGACTAATAAATGTGAGATTTAAACATAATATTGTAACCATTATCACAAAATTGACTAACACTTAGAAGATTATGCTTTAGTCCTTCAACTAGAAGTACATCTAAAATAGTAGTAGAATGTGGTTGTCTAACCTTACCAATCCCAACCACTCTACCTATCCTATTATCTCTGAAAGTTCCTACCATATCTTTCTTTCAATTCAATGAACATCTCCTTCTATCCTGTCATGTGTCTTGAGCAACCATTGTCAATGTACCACATGTTTCTTCTTGTAGCTCTTAGAAACACCTTTAATGATAAGATCAAGCTTTAATCCTTGGTACCCATTTGGGAATTGATTTGGTACCCCTTGGTCTTTGGGTGCCACTATTCTAATTTTAAGAGATTATATTGCATTTACTAGTTTTGCAACTGTCATAGGAATCCAATCCATGGTTTGTTTGGTTCTTTGTTTTCTTCTAAAATTATAGTTCTTTTTCTTATATTGTTGTCCACCTTTACTTTTTGATTTCATTCTAAACAAGGTGGTTAAGGTCTGTCAGAGGGCATTATTTTCTTCCTTAACCTGCTCAAGTTTTTGAATGATGCATTAATCATTTTTTAGCTTGCAGTTCTCAACTTTCAATCTAGAGCATTCGTTGGTCACTAATGTGAATACAAAATGTCATATTTGATTCCCTTAATACTTAGCATTTTATACTTATTTGATTCCTAAATATACTTATTATTCTTATATTTTAATTTAGGAGACAAATGGAGTTATTAAGTGCAAAAAGAAGGCAATTGGATAATTTAGGACAACTTCAGCATCAATCCATATTTTTGGCATAAATATCTCATCAGAACTCTAATTGAGATGATTAAATATGCTTTGGAAACATTAAAAAAATTTCTACAACTTTCATGTTTAGAGGTCTAAGAGATAAATACTACATCAAGGATAATTGAGCTAAGAAAGTATCTAAACATCTCAAAAAGGAGCTAAAGATTACACATGGTATCATTTGTGTACCAATTTTTCCATATTTAGAGGATGATTTGGAAAAATTGATCAACATAAAAGTTTTATATATCAAAGTTATCTAACAATGCAAGAAGAATCATGTAATTTCAAGTTGAAATGAGGAATTTATGGTTGAAATAATAGATGCATGCTTGCCAGACATGATGAACCAAGTTTTTCTTCTCTGATAGATTTCTTTTAAAACGTTGCTTTCATTACACTCAAAATTCCACATTCTTGATCATATTGCATAAAACTAAACTAGACACTCTCCGTGGGATCAACCCTTACTCACACTACTATAAGTAATTTAATTAAAGCAAGGTTCTAAATTTTGTTGCCTATGATAGCACACTAAATTTTTGGTGTCATTGTCATCTCTTGCCCACTTTCCATGGTCTTGCAAGTGAAGATCCTCATATGCATTTAAAGGAGTTTCATATGGTGTGTATGAGCATGAAACCAACAGGGGTGACTGAAAAGTAGATAAAACTGAGAGCCTTTCCATTCTCTTTGAAAGATTTGGCTAAGGATTGGCTTTACTATTTATCATCTAGGAACATCACAACATAGAATGAGATGAAGAGGTTATTTTTGGAGAAATATTTTCTAGCTTCAAGGGTGGCCAACATTAGGAAAAAAATTTGTGGTATGAGACAGCATGGTGGAGAATCCTTATATGAATATTAGGAGCATTTTAAGAAATTATATATACGCTGCCCTCATCATCAAGTCAGTGAATAATTAATCATCCAATATTTTTATGAGGACCTTCTACCCATTGAAAGGAGCATGATTGATGTTGCTAGCAGAGGAGCTTTGGTGGATAAAACTCTTGAAGCTGCAAGGAATTTGATTGCAAACATGGCAGCTAACTCACAATAATTTGGCAATAGGCTTGATTCTTTATCCAAGCCTATTAATGAGATAAGTGTTTCCTACCTTGAACAATAAATTTTAGGTCTAACTTCTCTTGTCCATCAATTAGCTATAGGAAATATGCAAATAGCAAAGGCTTGTGGAATTTATTTGATAGTAGGAGATCCAATTGATGCATGCCCAACTCTTCAAGAAGAACCTATTGAGCAGGTGATTTTTCTGGACAACCACAAAGGAAGTCTGATCCATATTCTAACACGTATAGCTCAGGATGGAGGGATCATCCCAATTTCAGTTATGGGAACCCATAAGTAAATCAGCCCATACCTAAAAATTGCCCGAATTTTCAGTAGTACAAATAGCCATACCCACCTAGTCAACAACTAAGACAAACTTCTAACTCTAGTACGTCTTTGGAAGATATTGTTAAGTATTTTTCCTCTAACACTTTGCAATTTTAATAGGAGATGAAGGCTAGTATTCAGGGTTTAGAAAATCAAATAAGTCAAATGATAACAATACTCAATCGGTTGGAGACATAAAGTTCAAGGAAATTGCCTTCTCAAACAGTGGTGAACCCAAGAGAAAATGTGAGTACAATCATTTGAGAAGTGGTAAAGAGGTTGAGATTCCAGAAAAGATTATTCCTACACCAATGGAGAAAGCAAAGGGGAAAGATGTTTTTGCAGACAAGGACATTCCTAAGGACAATGAAGCAACTCAACATAAGTTTCTACTTCTTTTTGAATATAAACTAGTACCACCTTTTCCTCAGGCTTTAGCACAATCTCAAAAAATTGAGTGATATTAAGATCTATTTGAGACTTTTCATAAGTGTGAGGTAAATATTCTACTTTTTGATGCAATTAAACAAGTACTTCATTATACTAAATTCCTGAAAAAATTATGTATAATAAAGAGAAAATAGAAACTTTGGAGATATGAGAAGGTGAGAGTAGGGGAGAATGTTTCTGCAATCATTCGAAAAAAACTCTCTGCAAAGTGCAAAGATCTAGGTATGTTTATTGTCCCTTACATGATGAGTAACACTAAACTTGAAAAGGCCATGTTAGATTTAGAAGCTTTCATTAATATTATGCCTTATTCTTTAGATGCTTCTTTGAAACTTAGACCTTTGAATAAAACTAGTGTTGTGATTCAATTGGCTGATAGATCCAATGCCTATCCTAAAGGTGTAGTTGAGAATGTTCTTGTGCAAAATAATGATTTAATCTTCCTTGCTGATTTTTATGTGCTAGATATAGAGAATAGTAATTAAACAACTCCTGTTCTATTAGGAAGACCCTTCCTAAAGACATCCAAGACTAAGATAGATGTTCATAGTGGCAAAGTCACCATGAAATTTGATGGTGAAATTATCATGTTTAACATTTATGACGCCATGACATATCCTGATGATGATAATCCTACTTATCTACTGATGTGATTGATTCTTGTGTACAGAAATTTTTCAAAATTGATGGAAAAGATGAATTGAAAATTATCATTAGTAAACATCTTGAGTAAGAGAATGAGATTTTATCTTTGAGTACTAATTTGTATGAAACTGTTACAGCATTGGATAACTTTCCGAAGTTACCAAAATCAAGTACTGATCCTTACATTAAGTTACTAGTTTCTAACAAGAGCCTTTCACCATCTATTTTGTAGGCATCTACTCCAGATTTAAAACCTCTTTCCAGTCACCTCAAGTATATGTTCCTTGGAGATGGAGGAACCTTACCAGTGATCATCTCTAGAACACTCAGTACACTATAAGAAGAGAAAGTTGTGCATGTTCTTAAGTAGCATAAGATGGTTATTGGTTGGATAAGTGCAGATATTAAAGGAATTGACCCATCTACATGCATGCTTCATTATTTCCAGTTTGCAATTGCTCCAGATTGGAGGAAGTATTGAGTCGAGCCAACAACTATAAATAAAAGTGCTATTTGGGAGGCAACTCGAGGGAGAGTTTATATTTCTTTTTCTTATTTCATTTTTATTTCTGTATTTATATTATGGTTATTTTTGTATCTTGTTTGCATTTGACCTTACATTGGGGACAATGTAAGTTTTAAGTGTAGGGGAGGGAATTTAGGTTTAGGTTTAGGTTTAAGTTATGCTTTTGTATTTTTGTTTTTATCTTTGCTTTTATTTATGAAAAAAAATTTAAGAAAGTAAATTTTGCCCTTTATTTTGGTGGTTTCCTATGATTTAAGGTTAAGGATGTCATGAGCAAAATTCAACTAAGCTTGAAAAATTTATAACATGATTGTTTAAGTAATTATCCAATTTGTAATTGCTTGGTTTAGTTATTTTCCTTGAGAATGGTGATGACTAAATTTTGTAGACAAAAGCTGGTGAGATTTTAAGCCTTTAAACTAACACATTCACATTAGTTTCATCCTTTTTCTTAATGAGAGATATTCTTTCATGGATTTGTTTTTCTAGAACTTGCCTTGATTCTCTTGGAGATCACATTGATACATGCATGTATGAACATGATTAAGGCTTTCTTTGTTATAAGCTATATGAGCAAAATAGCCTACCTTGTGATTAATTTTTCCTTTTGTTGAGCCCCTTTGAGCTTTATAGATTTCTATTGTGAACCTATGTTACAAGCTTGAAACCCAAAAAAAATAATATCTTTACCCAAGCCATAAATCTAGTAGAGCGTGGGTCATCATTGTGCTATGTATGGGTGTACAAAGAAATAAAGTGTGGGGGTGTCAAAATTTGTGGTATGGCTATGCTTGATGAAATGGAACAATTGTTGCTCTAAAAATTATGAAAAAAATGATGAATGAAAAAGAAAAAGAAAAAAGTATATCAAAATTCTAAGGGAAGGGATCTGTTTATACATCATGTATTCAAAGTTGAAAGATATTGAAGAAAATAAGTGATTATACGTGTCTTATATATTTGAGCTTAAGTTAATTTATTTGTGCTTTGCTAGTTTCAATGACTTTTGAGCTACATTCCCAAATTTTTCTCACATTTACCCTAAACCTCATTATAAACCATAAAAAGTCCTTATGATTCATGATATGCATGCAATCTCAGTGATGGAGAATGAGAAGATATGTAAGTTTATGATAGATCATTTTTATTGGAATAAATTTGAGTGGAACATATACCCTACAAACACATGAGAGTAGAGTGTTTATTTCTATGAGGGTTCTACTTATTTGGTTTAATCTATCTTCAAGAGAAAACGCTTACTGAATGATTGTAGGTTTTGTAAGAATGATTTGTTCATGATATATTATAAGTTTTAAAGAGTTTTAGTTATTCTTTATTCATGATAATTGCAACCTTGATGTTCTTTTGAGGGAAAGAAAATTTGAGTTTTGCTCAATGATGAGCAAAAGTTAAGTGTGGGGAGAATTTGATGAGAATACAAAATATCATACTTTATTCTCTTAATACTTAATATTCTATACTTATTTGACTCCTATATGCACTCATTATTCTTATATTTTAATTTAGGAGACAAATGGAGTGGTTAAGTATAAAAAGAAGTCAATTGAAGGATTTTGGATAATTTTAGCATTAATCCATATTTTGGGCATAACTCTCTCATCCGACCTCCAATTGAGATGATTAAAGATGTTATGGAAACATAATAAAAATTTTTATAACTTTCATCTTAGTAGTTTTGAGAGATAAGGGCTACATCAAGAAAAATAAGAGGAAGAAAGCAAAAGGCAGGATGAAGTGCAAATGAGCAATGAAGAAGCAAAGAGCAGTCAGCAGACCAGCACTGCCAATGCCCATCTCGCACCACCGGCGCTAACCCACTTCACACCACCACCTAGTAGGCTAGCAAGGTGGCGCCAGCGGCCATTCATGAATTTTGAATTTTGCAAAAATTGCATATTTTGCATACTTTTGCTCTATTTTAAATAGCAGTTTTCTAGGGTTTTTAAGGGTTCTTTGGCCAGGGTTTGAGGAGGACTTTTTGGTGGCTTTTAATAGAGAATCTTCTCTTTTCTCTTCTCTATTTTATTTTCTTTGTGATTTCATGGCCCTTCATGGCTAAATTTTTATTTTGGTTTAAAGAGATAGAAGCCTCAGAATCAACATACTGTGAGATCTAATTTATTTTAATTGGTCAATTTATAGTTTGAGTATTAAATTTTCTTGTTTGTTTATGATTATAATTACTATATTTAATTACTACGAGGTCTACTAGTTTATTATTCCTTGCAATCCATTGCTAGATTAGATATCAAATCTTTAGTCGTTTGATCCCTCTAATTTGCGAAGCAATTAGGGTTTAATAATTTGTTATTGTTGCAGTTACTAAATCTTAGAAAAAATGTTTGACTAAATTAAATGCAACCACTTGTGCTTATATTGTTTAGCTTCACCAATATCTACAAATCTTAATACTACTATGAGATTAAACCTTTAGCTCTAGTCTTGGGTTACTTAGTGATTAGGGTTAATTAGAACACTAGTTTCTAATTAATTATGTTGAAGGAGAAATAGGAAAAATAATTCCAATGGTGAATATCCAAAGTATGATTTGATTTGTAATTTCAATCAATAATTAGTTATGAGATTTTGATGGTGGATGTTGACTTGAACCAAGGTTTTCTTCTCTAATAGATTTCTTTTATAACTATGTTTTTATTACCCTCAAAATTCCTGTTCTTATTCACTTTGCATAAAATTAATCTAGATATTCCTCATGGGATTAACCTTTATTCACACTATTACTGGTAATATAATAGGATTAAGGTTCTAAATTTGGTTGCCTATGACAGTATACCAAATTTTTAGCATCGTTGCCGGAGAGGCATTCTAGTCGATTTTTGTGCTTTTGTGATTTTTCCTATTTATTTTTATTTTAATTTTTTTAGGATTTATTAGATTTTCCTTAATTATTTATGACTGTTACTCGATCTTCTAATACAGGTGATTTGCAGTATGAACCAGAAATAGAGAGAACTTTGCACAGATTAAGAAGAGAAGCTTGGAGAATTTCTAAAGAGAACGCCTTCTCTAATCCTTTATTTGAAGATAGTAGTCCTGATTTAGAAATGGAGGAAGTCATGGCTAAAACTCAAATTTTGAAAGAGCTTGTCATACTTGATTTGGATCAATAACCCTTATGCATAACGTTTCCAACTTTAGATGTTACTATTAATTTTGAATTAAAATCTAGACTAATTCATCTCTTGCCCACTTTCCATGGTCTTGCAAGTGAAGATCCTCATGAGCATCTAAAGGAGTTTCACGTGGTGTGTACGAGTATGAAACCAACAAGGGTAACTGAAGAGCAAATAAAACTGAGAGCCTTTCCATTCTCTTTGAAGGATTTGGCTAAAGATTGACTTTACTATCTACCATCTAGGAGCATCAAAACATGGAATGAGATGAAGAGGTTATTTTTGGAGAAATATTTTCTAGCTTCAAGGGCGACCAACATTAGGAAGGAAATTTGAGGTTGAGGATGTCATGAGCAAGATTCAATTGAGCTTGAAAAATTCATAACATGATTGATTAAGTAATCTTCCAATTTGTAATTGCTCAGTTTAGTTATTTTCCTTGAGAATGGTGATGACTAAATTTCACAGACAAAAGCTAGTGAGATTTTGAGCCTTTAGACTAACACATTCACATCAGTCTCATCCTTTTTCTTCATGAGAGATATTCTTTCATGGATTTATTTCTTAAGAACTTGTCTTGATTCTCTTTGAGATCTCATTGATACATGTATGCATGAACATAATCAAGGCCTTCTTTGTTATAAGCTACATGAGCTAAATAGCTTATCTTTGTGATTAATTTTTCCTCTTGTTGAGCTCCTTTGAGCTTTATAGACTTTTATTATGAACCTATGCCATAAGCTTAAAACCCAGAAAAATAATCTTTACCCGAGCCATAGAGCTAGTGGAGCATGGGCCCTTATTGTGCTATGTATGGGTGTACAAGAAATAAAGTGTGAGGGTGTCAAAATTTGTGGAATGACTATGATTGATGAAATGGAACATATTATTGCTCTCAAAATTATCAAAAAAAAGAAAAAAATAAAAAAATATATCAAAATTCCAAGGGAAGGGGTTTGTTTATACATCATATATTCAAGTGTGAAAGATGTTGAATAAAACAAGTGATTTTACATGTCTTATATAGTTGACCTTGAGTTGATTTATTTGTGCTTCACTAGTTTCAATGGCTTTTGAGCCCAAATATTTTTTAGGTTTACCCTAAACCCTATTACAACTCATAAAAATTCCTTATGATTCATGATATGCATGTGATCTACTGATGAAGAATGAGAAGATATGCAAGTTTATGAAGATCATTTTCATTGGAATGAATTTGAGCTGAACATATACCCTTTAAACACATGAGAGTAGAGTGTTTATTTCTATGAGGGTTCTACTTATTTAGTTTAATCCATCTTTAAGAGAGAATGCTTATTGAATGATTGTAATTTGTGTAAGAATGATTTGTTCATAATATATTATGAGTTTTGAAGAGTTTTGGATATTCTTTGTTTATGATAATTGTAACCTAGATGTTCTTTTGGGAGAGAGTGAATTTGACTTTTGCCTAAGGATGAGTAAGAGTTAAGTGTGGGGGAGTTACTTGTAATAACTCCTTCTTTGTCTCCTTGTATTTGGCCTTCAAAGCCTTCAAATCTATATATATATACTTTCTAATTCATCAAGAAAACTTTGAGATTCAAGTTTAGAAGTTACTTCATTTTCATGGATTGTCATGAAGCTAATTCCAGTGCGGTATTCTCCTTGACCTTCATTTATGGGAGACAATCTATTAAATTTTGCTTCATGTTTGTCTTTGCTTTCTCTTGCACTTTCATGTAGCATACTTTCGATCATTTGCCATTCTGCGAGTGCTTTCTTTTTGTTATAGTTATTTCTATTTTTCTTTTCAAAAAATAAGTTGTGCCTTTTGTTCTATTATTCCCCTTGTCTCTTATCAAGTTTTAGGCAGTCATAACTCATGTGGCCAGTTTTGCCACAATTAAAGCATGTAGTAGCATCTTTCTTTTATCTTTATTTCTAAAATTTCTCAAGTTACTTTCAATCTTTCTTCTAAACATGGTTTTGAATCTTCTGCTTAGCATAGCCTATCATCATTTTTAGCATCACTTGTTGATGTTTCACTTTGTGAGTCATCTTTTGATTCAACTCTCAGTGCTATTGATTTTTTTTTTACTTCATTAGAACTTCATGAGTCATAAGTGAACCTATTAGCTCATCAACTTTTATCTTGTTCAAATCTCTTGCCTCCTTGATAGTTATGACTTTTGTCATCCATTATCTTGGCAAATATCTTAAAACCTTTTTCACCATTTTGGGTTCTTCATATTTTTCACCAAGTCTTCTTATCCCGTTGGTGATCTTTCGAAATCTTCCAAACATTTACATTATCTTGCATATAGAAGGATTTATATTCCTGCACAAATATATTAATTTTGGTCTCCTTGATATGATTAGTACCTTCATGTGCAAATTTAATGTAATAATGTAGTGTAAAGACTATTCTTAGCTATAGCATCTCTCTCTACTAATATAATATCTTCAATGTTGTATTTGTCTTCTATGTTTGTGTTGATGATTTATCATAACTTATAATCAGTGGTGATAAAAAAGTTTTGCATATGCATTTTCCAGTACCCTTAGTTGTTGCCATCAAAAAATGGGGGTCTGATGGTTAACTATCCTTCAACTATGGTGTTGTGGATAGTGTTGGCCATAGGGATCACTTCAAGCAGTCAAAATAACCGGTAATCAATATTAACTATTGAATCTTGCTCTAATACTAATTGTTAGTCTTGTCCTAAGGTAGCTCAAGAGGGGGAGATGAATTAAGCTTTTAAAATCTTAGCCAATATAAAACCAAAGTGTTTTAATAATAATGAAATAAATCACACAACACAAAACACATAGATATTTTTATAGAGGTTTGGCCCTCAACACGACACCTACTCCTCTCTCTAAGTCAGTTTCAGTTACTATACTTAGGTTCTACTAATCACTAATTGGTTTTTCCCAAGCTTACCAATGAACTCTTACACAGGTTGGTTTTTATAAGTTCATAAACAAACTTATACACCAGTTGGTTTCTAAAAGCTTACTAACAAACTAATCACAATTGATTTCCAAAGCTAACTAACATACTAATATACAGTCAGTAAGGCCCTTGTTTGCTATCCTAATCAATGAAAAATATATAATAGAAAATGCCTCTTACATAGGTTGAGTTTGTACACAATTAAATGCAATACTAAAATATATAACAATAAATGCAAAGATTTTCAAACTCCCTTAGGTTGCCATAGAAAATAAGCTTTGAATGCAAATGGCTTTCTAGCACTGTGGAGTTGAAAAAAAATTTAATGTCTGAGAGTAAATGCACCTTTTTACTTCTCTTAAAGATATCTAATTTTTGTAACTTCTTGAAATGGCCTTTCTTTACTCCTTTTATAGTCGAATTCAAATTCTGCCTATTGGAGAAGACGATGTTCATTTAATGCGAGCGAGTCAACAAGATTTTCTATCCATTGGAGCTTTCTTATGAGTCTAAGTGTCTGAGATCCATGTTTGAGTTCAAATTCCATGTCTAGAGTTAAGTTTTTGAACTTGCTTAACTCATTCAGTTAGAAACTAACTGTTTTACCCTTGTCTTAAAATGAACCATCATGTCTGGAATTAATTTTCGGACTTGGATTGGTGCTTTGCTTGCAATTGACTTTTTCATTCATGTTTGGAAATGGTTCACCATGTCTAGATTTTAATGACCATGTCTGAAATTATTATTTCAAACTTGGATGAATCATTCAGTTTGCAATATCATGTTCGGTCATGTATTAAGGTGAATTACCATATCTAAAAATGCTTTGCCATGTCCAAAATTATAATTTTAGACTTGAATTGGAGCTTGTTGCATTTGGTCACACGACTGACTTCTGGTTATGTCTGAAAATGAGTTGGCTATGTTTGAAGTTAATATTTTAGACATGCCTCTTCAGTAATAATGATGTCTGAAATTTAGCACTCGAGATTTTCAGACTTAGACTTCTAGATACACTTGGTTTCTTTCTTTGGTCTTCAAAGTGTCTGAGTCTAGGTTCTATGTCTGAAAAATGGCTTTGCACTTCCAGCATCTTAGCTTCTTAGTCCACAATGTCCGAATTGATTCTATGTCTGATATTGGTCACTTGGTGTACCAACTTGTTTCTCTTGTGTCTGACTTTTTAATTGAGTCTAGAACTTAAATTTTTCTCTTCATTTTGAAGCCTTGATCTTTGTCTGACTTTGGGCACAAGTCTAAGTGACTTCGATAGTGTTCTTGAGACATGTTAGGAGTTGTTTCACATACTATTTATTTAAAGTTTAAGTGTCATTCTTTCTTATTTGAGCATTTACGTTTTCTTCTTCATATATTTTTGGATCTTGTCACTGATGTAGTTTTGCATATGCTATCCACTTATATTATTTCCTTGATATATTATTTGTTACTGTATACTTAGGAAATAAAGATTGGTAGCTTAAACTTTTACTCATGTGATTTTGCTCATCATAAAAACTTAGCTAGTTATTTATAACACCTAGGGTGTTAAATTTGATAAATTGATATCATTTGCGATCAATTTTTGATATGGATAATGGAATAATTTAAACATGTGGTAAACATAAGAGTTGTATATCCTAAAATTATTTTTCTAACTTATCAAAAATTATCTAATTTGGATATCATATGAGAAACTTATGATCAATGTACCAAAATTGCTTCATATGAGTAAAAAGTATCAAAATTACTGAATTAGATCATTTTAATTAACTTTTTGACATATATGGAGGCTAATTTAAGAAAATTATTCAACATGAAATTTGTATTTCTTGAAACTATCTTTTAAATCCATCAAGAATCATGTAATTCTGATATTGTATGAGGGAGATATGGCCAAAACAGTGGGACTATTTGGGACAGTAGAATTTAAGGCCGTGGCTCCTTTTTTTTTTTTTTTTTTTTTGAAAAAGAGGTGGAAGGGAGGTAATAGAATTTGGGGCCACAACACCAGAATTTGAGGTCATGGCTCTATTTTCCGATTAAGTCATTTGGCTAACTTTTTAATGCTTATTTTATCTCGTTTCTTCCCCATTTGTTCCGTTTCTTCCCAAACCCATGCCCTAACCCTGTTTAGGTCCAAAACTTATAATTTTTGCTCAAAAGCATGGGGATTAAAATGAGTAATCATGCAAGTATGCTTCTAGGCTTGGGTTTTTTATGCTTGAAAGGCAAAAAATGGAAGAAAATCCAACTTCTCACAATTGTAAGGAGCTTCTTTGGGTTTTGAGCTTGTAATCACGCTCATGAGTGTCAACTATGCATGATTTACATGGTATGTTGCTCCTTCCCATCCAAAAATTAAATTTTTATAAGCTAAGGTTTTGTATAATTTCAGGAACAATGGAAATTGAGTAAGATTATATGGTTTATGTCGTATTAATCATGAGGGAAATGATTTAGTTGGTTGATTATAATGAACTGAGCATGAGAATTCATGAATTTGTCTTGGCTAGTATTTTGTGAATGGTAATTTGGGGAAGATGAATAGTGATTTTGCTCAATTTTGTGTTTTATGAGTAATAATCATGGGAGAAATGATTAATGCATGAAGTATAATGTTGTGAGACTTGTTTGAGTTGATTAGATGTGAAAATTATGATTTTTGGACTATGCCCTAATTGGATTAAAAAGGGTTTTTTTGTGTGGGCCATATGATCTAAGAATTGATTAATTTAAAGGTTTAATTGAGTTATAAGCATGATGAGCATATTATTAAGATGAATATAAGATAATGACGTTATGGGTTCATTATGTATGATTGGGGATGAAAATCCCCTAACCTATGGTGTTAAGCCATTTATAAATAAAGGACGCTTACAAATTGTTGGTTGAAGTGGATTAAGTGCTTAATTGAATTGATTTTAAAATTATTCACATGTTAATCAAGTTATATACAATGTGTATATAGCAAGAAGTGAAGGTTACTTAGAATACCTTATGGAGAAGTCATTACTTAGAGTCTATGGCATATTTGAGAAACTAATTCCATGAGGAAGATGATATGTATGAATATAACAGTTAAATCCATGGTAACCTGACTCTGGCTATGAAACAAACATTTAGATAATGTATGAATATGATTAAAGAAGGGTTAAAGGATAGGTGCTTATGATAACTTTAAAGTGCAATTATGCACTTGAAAGTCATGTAAACATTTTAAGAGACAAATTACTGCTCTTAGAAGCATAGTTACTAGAAGTTATAATTGCTTGACTTGATATGCTAGATTGAAAATATCTTGTAATTGAATGGGATTATTGTCCTATACAGGATGATCTGAGAAGGATGAAAAGACAGAGCTTGGGGAGTGTATAGCGACTCACTCAAGGTAAGTACGTTATCTTTCGAATCCATTGTTAAAAAGGGATAGTGAGTATCCCATTGATTATATTCAATTATTTATGAGCATATGTTTATGAATGGAGATTGTGGAAATCCCATGAATGATGATTGTATTAGTTGTATATTATTGAAAATAGTTGTATCTCAAATTCTTATGGTTATTACATAAGCTTAGTGGGGATAGAGAATATCCCAATTATGTGAGGATGCATGTATTAATGGAATGGTTAGATTTCATGGTATAAAAAGACGATAAAGTATGTGGATGGTTGTAAGGCATTAATGGATAGGTGGTGCCCGA
The DNA here is from genome assembly GCA_036873735.1 of Pouteria campechiana. Taxonomy (NCBI): domain Eukaryota; kingdom Viridiplantae; phylum Streptophyta; class Magnoliopsida; order Ericales; family Sapotaceae; genus Pouteria; species Pouteria campechiana. The sequence continues at coordinate 23,613 of JAYJMB010043552.1, forward strand.
ATGGCACAAATATGATAATATGGATGTGAGGAGTTCAAAGCGACTTAGAAGTAAAGTGTCTGAAAGGCACGATTGATATATTGGTTAGAATATGATATTAAAGTATATTGTGCTAGATTTTCGGCAGGATATTTTCCTTAAAAAGGGAAAATTGTGTGTTTATGAGAAGATTTTCCTTAAGAAGAAGGGAAATATTAGCGTTCCACATCAGCCCCGGGGTGGCATGGTCAAAACGCATAGGGTGGGGATGCGGGGCATTGCATTAGTTTAGTTCATTATCAAAATTAAGCCTAGTAAAGAGGTTTGATTCAACACCTTTCCAAGAGACACATTAACCCAATCATTAAAACTTAGTAACTGTCTTCTTGGTAGTAACAATAGGAGGAACACATTGGCAGCACATACATTGGGGACCCAAATAGGACCCAATAGGATCATGCATTGTCACCAAAGTGCTTAACACTTCTTGCATGAAACTATTTTAAAATAATATAAATATAAATTTGGTGTCCATTGTATAAGAATTATGATTTTACTAATACATTAATGAATGCTTGAAAATTGCTTACATGTTTTAAATCAAAATTAAATTTCTCTAATGTCTGAATGTTGCTCATTATATGAATTTGTGTTCCAAATTGATGAACATAATCCTCTTAGAAGATGAAAGAATTATTTAAGGATTCTAGGAGACAAGGGGAGATAAAGTAAAATACTAGTTAAATTATAGAATTCAACAAGATAAGGGAGAAGAATATTAAACTTGTGAGAAATATTCTTATAATCCCCAATACTGAACCTTTTTTTATTTTGACCAAAAGGGGGAGAGGAATATCGTCATGCCCGGCCTTCCAATGCATGACCTTGATCATTTCCCTTTATTTTCACTACAATTTCCTCACTTTTAGGGTGGGGGTGCTTGGATACACTGATACTTTTCATTACTTTATCTATAATTTCCCTATTTTTAGGAAATATTTTGCCATAATTTCGATAGAGTCTCCCCTTAAATATCAAGATCCAAAACTTGATATATATCAATTTATCAAAAACATTTCTAATACTCATACTCACAATTTCCAATCCTGAATGAAACTGAAATTTCAATAATTATATACCAAATTATAATTCATTAAACTAGCCCAACATACCCACAACCCAGAACCTGCGTTACCCCATGATGGCAATAAACAAATCTATATCAATATCATATACATTTACCTCTATTATAACATGCCATTACATTTCAAATACATCAATTATAATTAATATAAATATACAATTTACTAATATACAATTATACAAAGGGATTTCAATCCCAATATTCAATTATACCATCAACCACCAAAAAAATCTTCCTTAATTCCCTTGCTTGACTTATCCAATAAAAATTTAAACAAGAAAGCGTGAGTCTGGGTAACTCAGTAAGTGGACAAATGTATTAAACAATAATCAATCCATAGATAGTATATTCAATCTAGAACATTAAGAATATCTAATAAGAAATCTCATTTTCAATACCTATGAGGTTCAATCATTAATCTAATAACATTTAAATACAATTATACTATGAGGACCATGACCCCCATTGTTTCAAATATGTAACCATGTCACTGACAAAGAATATAGATTCTTCAATGAATACCAAATAAAGCAATCCCAGTTATACCTATCCAATCAATCAACTCATATCAAATCAAGCTTCAAATTAAATATATAACAAAGGGATATTCTCTATCCCGCAGATTAGATATCCAAGCTTAAATATATAACAAAGGGATATTCTCTATCCCGCACATTAGATATCCAAGCTGAACCAAACATCAATTATTTTAATCTAAGGGATACCCATTATCCCTAACAACTAAACAACATCAATCTTGAATAATTATATGATATCCACTATCCTCAGTCAAAACATATATGCCTGAATTCATACCAATGGCTAAGACCCATGCATTCAACAAAATAAGCCCAGAATTTCAAACAAAGGGATAAATGCTATCCCTATCCATCCAATGAAAACAACTGACTACTTACCTTGAGTGAGTTGCTATACACTTCTCAAGTTCCATGCCTTTTTCATCTTTCTCAAATCAACCAATACAGAGCAACCATCCCATTTATTTACAAACATAGTTTGAACTAAGTCATTCCAAACATAGTTTGAACTACATTCCAAACCAATGAATTAGATACTATGATTAATTTATTGCTAAACCCATATACGTCTCAAATGCATAATTGCATACTTATCAATATATAGTCAGAAGCCAACATACTCAACAAGGGTTCATAAGGAATCTCATTTCCAACAATATGTAATCATATATAGTATAACTAGCATGCAAATTTTTTCAACTCCAATTAAGTCATGCATTAAAACATGCTTTGCATGTCTAAATCATCCTAAACAAGCCTTAAAACATTATAATCCATGTATTAAATGTTTTCTCCATGATATTTTCATATAATTTAAAAAATTTTCAAATTTCACTATTCTTAAAACCCTAAGTTAGGGTAAAACATTATGTCTAATGCTTAATTTAGCTCCAAAACATCCCAAAATAGCCCAGACATGTAATTAATCATTTCTCCCATGATTAATACAATATAAATCTTGAAACCCCCAAATTTTACTATTCATAAAAACCCTAATTTAGTAACATTTAAAATTTCTCATGTCAAATCACAATAATCATTGTATTAACTCATTCCCCCATGAATTTATAACCATATTCATCAATCTAAGCCCCAAAATTCACTATATGCAAGTTGGGTTCCAAACCCTAAAAATCAAAAATGGGGAATTTAGTTGAGAGATTTGGCTTACCTTCGCCTACAAACTTAGCCATCCTCCCCAAATGAGGATTCAAGCTCTAAGCTTCACGTAGCTCCATCCATTTGGTGTAAATCAAATGTCTCTTCCATTTTCTTCCATTTTTCACAATTCAAATGGGGGAAAATTAGGTTTAAACAAAAGATTACTAATTTATCTTGCTAGGCAAGATAATTTACTAGCTAGATTAGTAAGAAATCAAGATAAATGGGGTTAGGGAAAAATGGTAGAAGAAACAAAACAGACTAGAAAAGAAATGGGATAGAATTGTCAAAAAATGGGCTGCCCACATATTTATCCCATGATCCAGCGTCATGACCTAGAATTCTAGTGCCAAATCTACCTAAGGTGCATGCCTTCATCACTGATCGGCACCATGGCACCAAAATATGCTACTCGCACCCCCTTGCCTTGCTCATGATTCGGTGTCGTGGCGACGAATCTAGTGTTGCGGTGCCTATTTTGCTAGAACATAAAAATCTAATTTTTCTACCCCTTTTTCCATTATATTTCCCTCAATTTTCCTCATATATTTACACCATAATAGTTTCCATATAATTCTAACATTAAAAGATCTTTTTGATCCTTTTTTATACATCATAAGCATATACAAAAAATTTCTTATATAAATCCAAATCATGCTCAAATACTTCATTAAACAATGACTTTATTCGCAATTCCACAATTCAATGGAGCAAACAAAATTTTTTAAGATTTCAACACATAATTACTCAAGAATTAACACCTCGGGTGTTAAAACACCCCCCCCCCCCCCAAAATAAAAAGTTTTATCCTCAAAACTTTCAATATCCTAAATTTTCTGTATTGCCTTAAATTGCAATTCAGTTCATAACTTATATCACTATGACCATTTAGTTTAACCTAATGCACATCAATTATGTCAAAACATGTTAATGGTCACCAATTTTCGATAATATGTCATAAAGACCACAATTACATGATTATTCAATCATTTTCACGACAACTTACTAAAATAATCAAAAATTCAATTATTGTAAACACACAGTCTCATAATCATTAAAGGCATAGAAATTCCTATAATCATGGTCATTGTTACACCTCTTTCATAATGCCCAAACAATTATAAACAACTATAGAAACAATTTATCACTCATTTCATATACAATATATTCATATGAAGTTCAATATGAGCACAAAAACATAATCAACTTTCTCAAGTCATCTTTAGTCCAATATTTTCATGACTTCTAAAGTAACTAATGTAGGAGAAAGCTATACCAATTCTCAAGTTAACATTATCTAATCATAATAATTTAATTCAACCAAAATAAATTCCCCTGTTAATCAATATACATGAATGATCCAATTTAGCATTCTTAATTATAACACAATTACCAATTTATTCAACAATATCAAACGTTGTATCATTTACAATAATCAATCATACCATCAAATGGTACTTACTATTTAAATTACCTAGATAACCTGTGGTAAATCAATCAAATAAACCTCTAGTAAGTCTAGCCAACTTAGAGCTTTCACAATCACATGTAAATGGAACTATTATCATGGTGCTAATATAAATCGTATCACAAATTTCTAAGACTATTCAAGTCTAATAGATTCTGCTCATTTGTGGATCATTAACACCTCTATATCAACATTCATACAAAATATTTCAATTATGCATTGCCTGCTATTAACCAATATCATGCTCAGGAGGCTACCAACTAAGTGGACTCAACCACAAACCAAGTAGATGGAGCTACAATCCAAAGTGGACACAACCACAAACAAATGGCATTACCCATCAATAAAGTGAACTTAGCTACTAACAAAAGGGACTTAACTCTCTTACAACTTTGATGTATTCCAGCCTATAATGCCTTGCCCTCCCAGGGATATTACTCTATTTTAAACTACAAATACATTATGATCTTACCATGATTTTTTCACTTCCAAGGTGGGGTTGATACCATTTTCTAGTTTACCTAATTTCTACAGAAAATTGAACAGGGTCTCCCCTAAAAAATGGGACTGTTCACCTAGGGTACAAGCATTCAACATTTGTGATAATATATTTTCTAAATTAAAATTCATAAACAAGAAAGAAAACACTCCATAATTCACCTTTGCACCACCCCTAACTCCACAAACTTTCCCCCAGGATTACGATTGCATCATGTTGATAATGAATCCACTACACTACCATATAATTTCCATTCCATGTACACCATACATATCACACTCCATTATTACATTTACATGCCTATAAATTACAATTATACATCATGAGATATAAATTAATTACAATTATAATATACATAAGATGAGAATTTTCCAATTACCATACAACTAAAAAAAATACAAATTCAACTATTATACTTCCTTACCTATCTTGCTTCTAGACTTGACCTGTCAACTAAAAAAATAAAATAAGGGCGAGTCTATATAGACACCATAAGTAGACAACATGATATTCAATAATTCAATCAAAATCAACAAAATCTCATCTATCCAAGTAAATAGGGACCCATAAGGCATCCACATACCAATTCAAATAGATATATTTTAAAACTCAATTCAATATCTCAGCATGTCACAGCATGAAGAATATAGTATCAATTGCATACTCTAAAGAAAATTATACACTCTGAGATGATCACTTATCCCAAATCACACACACACGCACACACACATATATATATATATATAACATCGATGCATATATGATAATTACATTCACATGATAACTACGATCCCTTAATTCAGACATCCATACACCAGAATAACGCTAGCAAGTATTAGCAGGGGATATCCTCTATCTCATCAAGCCATTAATCAATATAAGATAATACGAATATATAATACATAACAATTGAACATATGTTTACATCGTATTATCCTTATTCCAAACTATACATCTTGGGATTACCATTAATCCCAATACTCACACATACACACATTGCACACAATAAACACTGGGATACTTATAATCCCATACAATTCACATATACAAGCATTAATCTATACATCCACATATAAGCATGTCATTAGATTAGTCATGAGATAATCATTATCCCCATCTAGTCAAACAATCAATAGGCACAACCTACTTATCTCAGAATAATCCCTTTCATAATCCACATCTCTTTACACTCCGCTTGTCGCCTCCATGTCAAAAACTCCTACACATATCATATAAATCCTACATCTTATTTACATGTACATGTATAAGAGTAATTCTCATTAATATAGTGGAACAAAATGATTAAATTTTTAGCTTAAGGCATCACATTGCATTTTACATATTTTCATTTTTTCACCACCAAATATAGTCATAGTAAATTATGCATAAGTTTCTCATATTAATTCCTAATTAAGTCATTATTTCATCATGGTTTAGATAACATCAATTCCTACAACTTTTATGATGAACAAATTTTCTAATTTAGCCTCTATATTGAGTCGTTTGGCCCCACAAATGATACCTTTTATAGTTACTTATTTTTCAAGAACAGTTTTAGTAATTTGGGCAAAACTCTCTATTTGAATTTTAAATTAAGTGATTCTTATTTAATTTTGTAGATAATTCCAAGTTATACAACTTTTATGTTAACACATTTACTAGTTAAGCGCACAATTTGATTCATGGGCCCCACAATGTAATACTTATTGATTTGGAGACTGTTACACTGTTTTAGCTATAATTCTCTTATGTCAACTCAAAATTTAATGGTTTATATGTAATTTGAAAGATAATTTCAATATACAAAAATATTATGTTTACTTATTTTCTAAATCAACCAATTTATGGGTCAAAGTTGGGACACCATCAGCATCAGATGCAATTTCAGAATGGACACTCTGGCAATAGCGAATTTCAAGGTATTTTCTTCTTGGATTTTTTTGGACCAATTATTGTTGGAATTTTCCACTAAAGTTAGCAGATCTCTAGTACAACATATGAACTATAACTATATATTTTTATACTTACAAAATAGATTCATTTTATAGGGTTTTAATTAAGCTCAAAATGGCTATTTAATAAGGCATTTTAATGCAATGCACATGTTCTGTTTCATACCTTATTGTCCACCTTAATCATCACATTAATTCAAATCTGGTTTAGGTAATTAGCTGCCATATTAATACACTAACTAACACATGATTAAACATAAGTAACTAGGCTTAATCACTTAGCCAAATCCCATCAAAATCAACCGAGGTGTTTTCCATTGAATTCCAAGTTCCAGCTTGCCGTTTTTCATTTCCATTACACATAATCCTTGTCTCAACTTAATTAAAAATTAATTGTTCCATAATACCATTAAGCATAGCCCCTAATCATGATAAAAAATTTTCAGCAAATCCTAATAACCTAGGTTTAATTCCCATAGCAAAATTCTAGTAAGGTTTCCATAAATTAATTCCATAAACATGATCAACAACTTGATTTCACAATTTTTATACCTAAATTTGCTAACCTCACTGGTGGGTCCCAGATGCAGAAATAAATCTTCAATTTTTTACGGTTGCACAATCTTATATCTAAGAGATAATTGATGCCATGGGCAGGAATTCAATTATATTGACCTTTGCTATCAATTTTTCTAGCCAAATCAAGCTACAAATTATCAATCAAGAGATGGGAAAGAAGGCTTTATATGAACAGGGGGTGAACATGCATGAAGATGAAATGGAGAGACAGTAAAAGCTATCTTTATAATGAGCAAAGATCCGGTGGTGGTCAGCTGCTTTAAAACATTCCATACACATGCACTTGCATATTTAAAATTTTTCACCCTTATAACAACTTCAAATATTAGCACACATGGGCTATCTTATTTACAAATCATATGCCCACATTAATTTCACACTTATTAAACATGTCATCTCCCATAATTTAGTATATTTTCCTAATTAAAATTGAATTAATTCAGAATTTACCAAAATTTATGGACATACATTGCATTTCACCTTTCCACAGGCATTTTTTAATTTTACTTTACTTGTCAATCATATTAATGTGCATCCTCCTCATCCTCATATTAATATGGATATTCCATACAATTTCATAATTTTTTCATAAATAAATTTTAATATTTTTCAATATATACACATTTGGTGCTCCACCCATTTAAATTCATTCTTCTCTTAATTAAATAACTTATTTAATATACTTTGATGCATTCTCAACCTCATTATCATATTTATATTAATAATCTACTCAATTTCATAAATTTTTCATGATAATATTTTTAAAAATTTAATTATATTCCAATATACCCCATGTCAAACTAGCAAAAATTAACAAAATTAAAAATTCACGTGCCTAGAATTTTTAGGGCCTTATAGGTCCATCCCTGCAATTCGGTTACAAATGTTGCAAAATCCACAATCACATTGTATTCCATCTTCGTTGCACCTCAAACATTACAAGTTCTCAATCCACACCTACTAAATAAGAAAATGAGTCCTACACAATAGGCCTCTTCACCATCATTGACGACATTATCAAACAAAGCCCGATCATGGGCAGGATCCCAAATAACCAAAGTAGCCATTTCGGCAGGCATCCAAACCCAAATATACAACGATCCAATTCTAGCAAGCATCCAAACCTCAAATGCATATCAATCCTATTTTAAGAGGCATCCAAATACAAGCATGAACTCTAGTCATACATCTAAGCCTCAATCAAATAATCAATTATCAAAACATTATTCAAATAAACAATTATTCAAATCTCAACCAAATAACTACATGCCCAACCTCAATCCAATAACTAATTATCTAAATTTACCAAATAACGAAATGGCCTAACCTTATTCAAATAACCAAACTCATATCAAACCTCCACCATATCTACATTTTCATGCTATCCTAACACCATGCAAAACTCCAATCATCATACGACTGCACAAACTCAAACGCTGCTTGGGGCATATTACACAATTTCACATTACACTTTCAGTTATATATATATATATTTCAATCATTACTTCACATTTTAATTTAAAAGTCTACTATTTTATTTTTAGTTACTTTATTTTTAATCATTATCTTCTGAACTGATATTTGGTGTTTTGTTTTACTTTTCCATCTTTTTTTTTTCCTTCATATCTTTTCCGCCTTAACAACCCATCAAACACACTTAATAGTAATTTTAATATTTCAAGCATATCGGTAAGAATCTTAAATGGCGGAGCGGACACAACATGCGTTCAATGCTCTTGTCAATAGTGATGCGAGGTGAGGGAAGTTTAGTGCGTGCGACTCTGTTGGCATACCCCATCCCATCGGCAACAGAGGAGTCGGAAATTCGAAATTGGAGCGCGAAAAACAAGTGATGTGATTAGGCGAGAGAGAGGAGCACTCAAACTCAAAAAAACCAGTAACGAAAATGCTTGGAATCTCCGTCAGCGAGCTCCTTAGCTCCTTTCTCACGTTTCCCTTTTCCTGGCGATTGAGGTTTTTTCCACTCTTCCTTCCATTTGGTTAGATGATATCTCAGTTTCTGTTCCTTGCCATTTTTTCGTTTTGTTGCTTTGGTATGGGGGTGATTTGTTTCTTGTTTTTCTTTAAATTTCATTTTTAGGGCTTTTATTTCTCCCATTTTCATTTGTTTCTCTACTCATCTATAGCATTTTCCTTCTCTCTTCATTGTTTGGAATATAAACAGTGGTAGCTGATCTCTCTCTCATCTTCTTCTTCAGTTTTATTACTTTTCTGGTACTTGATAAGCTTTGTTTCTTTCTTATTCGGTATTTAATAGTTCTTTTGATATATAAAAGTCCCAGTTAGATTATGAGAATTCTGCGGTGCTTCTGTTTGAAATTTTTCTGCAAACTGAAATTCTCTTCATTTCTGACTTGGATCCCTCTCTTCTTACAACTGCAAGATACCCTTGTTGTACTATTTTCGTATAAAAATGCAAATTTTCGTTGTTCTTCACTTTTTCTAGTTTCTGCATTACATATATCAATTTCAATCCATTTTTCATTCTCGTCTATAACTTCTTTCCTGAGGTGTTTTCTGATGAATTAATCGTGCAGGATCTCTATACATTCTCTTTTAAAACCAATGGTATATATTTTTCTCACTGCTAGATAATGTATGGTTTCTCTTGGATAAGATCCTAGCAGCTATGTAGTTGTGTTTTTTTGTATTGCTGGCTTCGATTGAGATAAATATGTGGTGAGAAATTAAAATTAAAAAATGCTTCGATTGAGTTTTGTTGTCTCCATGCCGTAAGGTGAACTGAATCACAACTTGTGTTTGTTAAGTGCTCTTTAGATAAGACTGTTGTAGATGTAGACATGGCAATATGGCATTTGTTATGTGCAGATGCTTCTTCTGTTTTATCATTTTTTCCTTTAGGCATTGCTTTTGCTTTAATTTGAATGTCTGAGAAACTGATCATTTGGATCTGTAAATTTTGTGAGATTCAGTTAATGCTTTGAAATTTAACTCAGTGATTATGGCTCTGATTATTATAGGGCTTTCTAGAAGAGGGAGCAGATTGTATTGCTTGCCTTGATTATGTGTATGTTGTTAGCAGTGGGGCATTTCTGAAGCCTCTGTTGTTCTTCATAGCCTTGCAGATTTATTATTTCTAGTTGGTTTGGGATTTTTGGTTTCGGGATGGATGGATTCAGTATGAGCTCTATTTTACTCTAAGAAACTCATTCAGTCACTAGAAACTTCAATTCCTATCCTGTAGTGTGAAAAAAATGAAAACAAGTATGCATTTGAGAGGGAGAGCAGCCATCCGAGTCAACCTGCAGCAGATGGTTTTTGAACTGAAGCATCGAGTGGTTCTTGCTCTGAACAAGCTTGCAGATCGAGACACTTTCCGGATTGGAAATGAAGAACTAGAGAGAATTGCAGAAGGGTTAACTCCAGAATGTGTTGTACCATTTCTGTCATGTATTACTGAGATTGACCAGGAGCAGAAGACTGCTGTTAGGAAGGAATGCGTAAGGATCATGGGTACTCTAGTTAGGTTTCATGGAGGGATGTTAGGTCCTCACCTTGGTAAGATGATTGGCAGCATTATCAAACGCCTCAGGGATCCGGATTCAGCTGTGAAGGATGCTTGCGTGGAAACTGTCGGTGTTTTGGCATCAAACTTGAGCAACTGTGGGGGTGAGAGTGGCGGGCGTATTTTTGCATTAGTGAAGCCGCTGTTTGAAGCCTTAGGTGAACAGAATAAGCTGGTGCAGTCTGGTTCAGCATTGTGTTTGGCTAGGGTCATTGACAATACTAATGATCCTCCAACAGCACTTTTGATGCGGATATTGACTCGGATCATCAATTTGCTTAAGAGCCAACACTTCATGGCAAAGCCAGCACTCATCGAGTTGATCAGAAGCATTATCCAGGTTTGTTTACAGCACTTAGTTCAATTCCTTCTTTGTCTCCGTAAATATGTGCACATACTTAGTTCAGTTTCTTCTTAATCTCTGTAAATATGGGCACATATCAACCAGGATCTGGATTGATCAAGAAACTAGAACATTCTTGGTGCAACTGCTTATGAATAATTATTTTTCATTATATAGTCATAATGATTTTGTTGAGAAAGGTGGAGGAAAACTTCATTTCCTTTTCCACTTTATTTCATGAGATATTTCCCCCTACCAATATTACTTTTTCCACATCTTTACCTATATTTTCTATTGTTAACTTTATTATGCCTACCAAAATGTTTGTGTTTTGTCTTTATTTGCTTTAAGGTGTGTTTGGATGGATGGAAAAGGGGCTGAAAAATAAGTGAAAAAAAGGGATTTGAAAAAAGTAATTGAAAAAGTGGGGGATGATGTGATGTGATAGGGGTAATGATTAAATAAAATGAATAAAAATAGAATAAATAAGCTTTTTAGAAGGAAAGATAAGAATAATGATTGGAAATATAAGTAATAATGAAAAAGTATAGTTGTTAGGTAATTAAAATATTACAATATATTGAACGGGGTGGAAAAAAGTGACTTTGCCACCCCCTTTAACCAGAATAAAAATGCTCTCTTAATATAATTTTCTCTTTAATTACATTATTTTCAGTGTAACATGTCATTTCACAACTCACACTAAACAAGTAAGCTGTTCTGTTTGTTATATTAGATGATGGGATTGAAATTAAACAACATGGGCATGGTATTGTAAAGATATATATATATATATATATATAATAAATTTTTTGGATTAGACAAAGGGATTGAAATTAAATGGGATGGACATCTTGAAGCAATATAGATGCCTTTTCATACCAATTCAATAGCTTTTTGTTTAGTTTCTCATGTAGTAAAGTTTTCACCGGAACGAGTCAAAAGAATGGATCCTTGTGTTGTGATTTCAACTTTAAAGGACATTATGAGTATAGGAGATGTTTGCATAGAGAGGAATAAAGTTTCCCTTGGAAATGTGTGGGAAATGATTTTAGCTCTTAAGGGAGTGATGCTAGCCATAAGTAAAGATGAAATAGATATGTAATAATAAGGAAGAAGTAGGATTGTGAAAGAATGTATATATCACACTAAGAGGAGAAAAATTTTGATTTTCCATATGGTTTGTTTCGCAATGGGGAAAAGAAGTGGGAAAAAAGGAATATAGAAAAGTGAGAAAAAAAAGAGGAAATGATGTGATGAGATAAGCGATAATGATTAAAAATAAAGTAGATTAGGACAAGATAGGTGGACTTTTTGTATGAAAAGATTGAAAATTCAATAAATAATGGAAAGTACGGTTCTTAGATAGCTATGTTATCAAACCACTTTAGAAGTTGTGGAACAAAGTTGTAGAAAACTTTCTCACCTTTTTTCCTCATCCCCAAATGAAACATAGAAATTTGGATTTCTCATTATTCAAATACCTCCATAGATACTTATCTTTCGTTTCATTTCTGAAAAACTAGATATTGCTTTTAAAGAATTGAAGGGAGATTTTATAATTTAGTCCATGGAATTTTTTATGTCAGTTAATAAGTTTATCTATAATTGAATATTAATCTATTTTATTTCATTTGATATATATGGGCTTATGTTGTCACGCATTGTTAGATGGGTCCTACATGCTATGAAATTGTAATAAGAAATGTCTTAAACACCCTTAATAAGATCCTTGTATAAATAGAAGCTTTTGTTTAAATAGAAGCCTAAACATGACACAAAAGACCCTATTGCTTGTAGCCTCCTTCTAAAACACTCCAAAGTCCATCAAAATCCTATTGCTTATAGCTTCTTTTGTGAGAAGCCCACAAAAAGCCACCAAATAGTTGGTAGCCTCATTCTGAAACTCTTGATGCTAATACCCCATGACACTCTATTGCCTATAACCTCCTTGAAGTGTGGGTTTTGATCGCAAGGGTGTTACATTATTGATATTCTCTAAGCCACAATGATGCAGTTTGTTTTATTTTTCTTCTAGCCTTTATGACATCCATATTTACAGGAGTGCAGGGCACATATCTATGTTTGAATGCGAGACTTGGAACAAGGGCTTTTAATTGCACTATCTTGGTTGCTTACATGCACCATTGAGTTGTGATAGACATTGAGCTTATGGTAGCTAGGGGCAATGTTTGGTTCAATGTTGAAGTGCAATTGAGGAATTCTTAACAAATTAGGATTTTAGATTTAGATTGTAGGAGCATGGAGATTTAATTGCCTTTCATTGGATTTTGCTAGAATTCACAATGGTTCACGTGAGATGGGTATTTGAATATAAGATTGAGCTAGTTCCAAAAAACTGAAGGAGACATTGAATTGGGCACTGTTTTTCCAATGGATTGGCTACTCTAGCAATTGAAATATTTTGCCACATGATGCTATCATTTTAGCTTGTATGTGCGTCGTTTTAGTGTTTGTTTGAATGATCCTTTCCAATTTTAAGTTTAGATATCTTATCCTTATAAAGTTCTTTGATAGGAATTCATTACTTCAAAGTTATTTGATAAGACATTTTGATAGTCTAGTTGATTTGTAAATCATTAATGGCTAATCTTTAAATGAGGGGCATTTTTTTTTTCATTAAGAAAAATCTATACTATTTGTTGGTGACAAATTATGATAGCTTCTAATGGAGTTTGATGACATGAATGTGGGTTCCCTGGTGCTATGCATTGACGAAATTTTAGTGCTATGAACGGCAAGATGCCACATTACCATAATTTAAATCAAACTGGTGCAATATCCAACTAAGATATTTTAAGTATATAAGTATATATTAGGGGTGCAATTTGGGTTGGTTCTTGGTTGACCTATCCTAATTTTATTTATAAAAATCCTTCCTTACTCTATATTTAGATCATTCTGGTTTAAGGTCAACCCTTCTCTACTTTTTCTAAGATCGGGTTGGTTTGGTTTCGGGTCAAAATCGGTTCTTTCAAAGTTTAGTTTAATTGAACTATTAACTAATTATATACTCCTAGCTATGTATAGTTTAAGCATGAACAAAGAATATTTTTTGAAGTAAATGAAATGTGCCACAAAATACAAAATGAAAATAAATTATAATTTGTGAATCTTCTTTGTCAAAACTCATTAGCGAGAAATATGAAAGTTTGGACTTCAGCCTTTTGCTGGCTTGCCTCATTTCCACAAGACATCCCAATTATACTTATTTTTGCACCCATCATACGTACAAAGGTAGAGATAATTAGTAACTTATTAAAGGATTAGAGTAGAGAAAAATATTTGATTACACGAATAGATTCCTACACTAGTTTAAAATTGTATTGTTTCTTGACAATCTAAAATGATTATCTCCTATCCTTTTGATAAAGATTCAAATGCACAATTCTTTAACATCAATCATGTATTTTCCTCATGGTTCTAAACAATACCAATGTAGATGCATGAAATAAAGTGAATTTTAATATTCTATATGCAACTTGCCAACTAAAGTAATAAAACCCATTATCTTTAAGCTTTAAAGTATAAATGTGTGTACCGTATAATAGTGTGAAATATTGGGTCAGTTTGGTTTGGGTACCCCATGCCTTGAATTGAACCTACCCTAAAAATGAATATAGGTCAAGAAGGTGGAACTGAGCCTACCCTAAGGGTTAGAAAGGTGGAACCAAAGCTGCAAAATAGAAAAAAAGAAAAAAGAAAAAAAAGAAAGGTTGGTTCTGATTCAGTTTGCGAGCACCCGGCCCAAATTGCACCCCTAATATATACGTATATATAAATAATTCAATAGAAATATTTCCAATGTAGAACCTTTTGGTTTTCTATAATCTTTAATATTTTTATCAAATGTAAGACATTCATTGTATTTATTATGACTTTTTAGGTTAAGTTACCAAACATCATTCTGATTGGATATGTTTGTGAGCCACAATATTTTAAAAAGTATTTTTAAGTAATTTTATGGGTTTAAATGTATTATGGCCCACCAATATATTCAATCATGATGATTTTTGGTATTTTGACCTAAAAACCTATAATAAATACAATGGGTGGCTTGGACTTTATAAAAATATCAACGATGGTGGAAAACCAAAATGCTCCACATTGTAAACATTTATATTGAAACATTTCCGTATATATATGGGAAATGATTCAATAAAATTGGTTGCGTGCAACCTATTCATTTTCTATGAAAAGTAATATTTTTATATGATCTAACCCACCCATAATATTATTCAATATGCATTTATTTATATGATGCTAAAAAATATCTTGATTGGACACTTGTATGTGCCAAAAAATAAAATTATTTAGGAGTAAATATGTAGTAATTAAAAGTTTTTCATAGCTAATGGGACACACAGGTATGTTATTCATACATACAAATATATATTTTGGATACAAATACAGTAATAAATATAATGAATGGATTAGATTTCCTCAAAACATCATTTTCAT
Organism: Pouteria campechiana; assembly: GCA_036873735.1. Classification (NCBI taxonomy): domain Eukaryota; kingdom Viridiplantae; phylum Streptophyta; class Magnoliopsida; order Ericales; family Sapotaceae; genus Pouteria; species Pouteria campechiana. Next base: position 39,306 of record JAYJMB010043552.1, read on the forward strand.
AAAAAATGAATAGGGTGCATGGAATCATTCCATGCAATTGGTTGCATCGAAGCATTATTTACACACACACGCACGTACACACACATATATCCATTTTTAATTTAATAAGAAATAATTAAATAAAATTTAATGCGACCATTATACTGAGCATTATCACTTTCATTGTGAAATCATTTTGATTAGAGAGGTATATGGGCCACACTATTTTAAAATATATAAAATTATTTATTTAATAAAAATTACTTATATTAATCTATGCATTTATTAGAATGTCACAAAAATTTGTAGAATCATGAACTAACATAAGATAAAGACTTTCAAAGATTTGGATTCATGATTATATCTTCATGGATCCCACAAGAAATGAAAATAATTTAAAGGGTGGATATTAGCTCTCGAATGATGTTAATTTTGGTCCCACCTAAGTATTTTATGTAGATAATATTTGGATTATTAAATAAATAAGTAATGTTAAATAAGATAGAAGGATTGATTTCATTTAATTATTCATAAAAGTGGAACTGGTTCAAGTGGGTCCCATTTGGATGATTTGATGCAATCTAAACTATCTATTTTACTTGTTAATATTTAATCAATAATAATATCAAAAATCATTAAAATTAAAAATTTGGGTGGGCCGCACATAAGATTATAATTTTAATATACTTATATTAACTCTAAAATAATTCTAAATTGGTGACCCACCTATATATATTATTAAAGAATTACTATATTCCTAACTAAATGCCTTATGGGTGGTTTATATACCATCGAATCATCAAATAGGGGCCCCTTGGACCGGTTCCACTTTAAGCTTCTATTGAACTGGTTTTAAGAATACATTTCTATATATATATATATAACATCATGAGATGAAGAATATTTCCACTAAACAAGGATTCTTTGTAACCACCTATTGCATAGTCTCTTTACAACCTTTGAGCTAAAGTGAGGCCATACTTATATGTACACATATATATGTTTATATACATGTATATTCATCAATAAGCATATATGATATAAGTAAGTGACATTATTAAGTGATATAATGTATAAGATATTTATTTAGATAGTATAATATAAATCAATTTGATATCACATATATTATTTATTTTGTAAATAAAGTAAATATCACTTACATGTAAATATCAATAAGTATAATATAATAAATATATAAACATATGTATGTATATGTAGATAAATATAAATATACATGATATATAATCACTTTTATATACAAATTATAAGAAATAAATCTATACACATGCCGACATATCCATCATATACTTATAATATAAGTGATATACTAAATATAATATACATTATATTATATTTATATATATATATCATTGTTAGTTTTAAAATAATTTCAATGATAAAGTCATATCACTTCATCTTTTTCTTTATTATAGCCTTGTGAATGTTTGATTTCAATTTTTTCAAAAATATATAAGTAATATTACTTTGTTTTTTATTATGGAGATGACCTAAAAATAAGTATGGCCATTCTCTAAAGACTAATCCACAGTTACAAGGAGACCTCATTCATAGAAATACTCTTTATGTCATGATATTTTATACATATATCTTTAAAATATCTTGATTGGATTTCTCATCAGTTTAAGTCAAATTGTGATGACATGGCATCTTGTGGTTGGCTGTATCAGTTTTTTCACTAATGCATAGCTATATAGCACAAAAAAAAGGAGAATTTAGAAGAAAGAGGAAGGATCCCCTCAATCAGAGACAGAAGAAAAGAAAGGGGAGGAAAAGGAGGAGAAGAGTAGAAGAATTAAGGATTTGAGAGGGAGAAGTAGAAGAATAGAGATTTTGGAAGAACATGTACGCAATGACATTCAATAAATCATCAAAAGTTGTCTTACACATGCTCTATGTCTCCCTATTTGTAGGAGATAATAGAAAGCCCTAGTGCAATCCCAATCCTAATAGGATGCGGATTGCTTAAACCTTGAGAAAAAGCAATGGTCTAAACTATTCCTCAAGTTGATCTATATGAAGATTACTTGATAATTACCTCAAATCCTAATTAAAATAAATATGTAGAATACTAACAAAAGTTCCTTAAAGTGTGCAATAACAAATAAATACTAAATGTTATGCACTAGCTTATATTACTAATAGTGTTTTTCATCATTCTCTCTGGCTTAAAAGAAAACTCATCCTTAAATTTTAATGTTGAATAGGACTATATGCCAACATTATATTTGATTTTCTTACGCTTTAGCATGAATTGAGGATTTAATACGCTATGGTGAATGAGTAGAATGTATATCTTTATTCTTTTTTTGTACTTTCATCTCGTGGCCTTGAGTTCTCTTTTGTCTTGAGATGCAGATTTCTAAAATTTGGATCATGAATTCTATCACCCTTGGTCATAATCTTACCTGTATTTTTGCCTTCTTCAATTTAAACTTCTACAATATCTGAAGCTTGAATAGTTTCTTCACCCACAACAATAGAACTCTTCTGATACTCATATATGGGCACTTTGTTCTAGAAGTCTTCCATAATCTTAGCTTGATTATCAGATAAATTTTCATTAGCTTTCAAATCAACCCTTTTTGCTTGCTCTTCTAACTCAGGCAATGGATAATGTATTACAAACTTTTCAACAGCCAAGACCTCAGGTTTAAGGATGGGTAATTGACTGTTTTAGGTGCAAGAGAAGTTGAAATGATAATAGTAGAACTTATGGGAGTTTGATTGGATGTATTAGATGAAATTTGTCCCACACTATAAATTTGGAAGTCACCACTTTGATCTTCCCTTATATGTCTTTCTAGAGCATTAAACCTTTGATTTATTTGTGCACCCAACTCAGGTATATTAGTTGCTAAGTTTGATGCTTGAGTAGAAGAAACTTCAGATTGAGCACTAGTATCTTGAGATTCAACAATGATATTAAAGGAAGGGGTATTATTGGGAAAGAATAATTTGCATACCTTTTGGCTTGAAGACGAATGATTTGCATACCTTTTGGCTTGAAGTCTTTTGCATTTTGTTGTTTGTTTCTTCTCAACTCACTTTGCCATTTAATATGCTTTATTTAAGCCTTTCAATTCTATGCACATAAGTTCTAATCTCAAATCATAGTTTAAACCTGCACAATAGTCTTCAACCTATTTGTAGAGGAGACATTTCTATTTGGCTTTTAAACTTTCACTCATAATATCTATCTATATATTCTTCAATACTTAAATTACCTTGTTGCAACCCTCTGTGTAGAGAATCTTCACTTCAAAATTGCCTTGAATTATAACCAATTCAAAACAATGTGGGACCTCAAAATTCGATTCTGTAAGTTTCTCAACTCATCGCTAGACTTTGAAGTTACAAGTTCTAGCCCTTTCTCTTCACTCACATCACAACATGTAAAATAATACTCTATCGATTTTACCCAATTATGAAAAGCATCATAATTTAATTCACTAGTGTAATATGGAACATCATTGGCATGAAAAGGAGCATGAAAATGTCTCTCTTTTGCATAATTCTAATAATCATAATCTGAATATCTCGCACTTGAATGCCTTGAGGACAAATAGCCATAAAAATTTCTATGAAAAGCATTAAAGGAAGAATAACATGATCCCTTCATTAATTTAGCTAAAAAATATAAAAAAACTTTTATTGAGTTCAATGAGAATTTTTTCTAATTTTCCTTTTTTAAATGGGTATTTTTGATTTTTTTAAGGAAGAAAAGTTTTTTAATGTATAAAAAATTAAGTTTTTTAACTAGGAACATAATCTTATTTATATTTATTTATTTTAAAATAGGTTTTTTTGAGAAAGAGATTATTTAAAACAGGTTTTTTCTGAATTTTTTATTTAAAAATTTAGAATTTTTTGAAAATAGATTTTTTGTATTTTTTATTTGTAATTTTAGGAAATTAGGACTTGGTGTAATTTAAAAAAAAAGAGATGTTTCGATAATTTAAGAAAATTTGGATTGTTTTATAATTTTATAAGATTGAGGCTATTATGCAATTTGAATTTGTCAAAGCTAATATATAATTTTAGCTACATCAACGAGTGATTGATTTGCAAATTTGAGCTTTCAAGGGCTCCTTTTTATTAAGTTTTAAAAGGGGTTCATTTTAAACAAAAATAAAAGGGGGGCTAGTTTAAAATTTTTCCATAACCCCTAAAATAACCTTGATCATCTTCTCCCTTGCATTGGTTGTGGCAATGGAAAGGTGGGTTTCAAAACCCATGGGATGAGTTTCAGCTAAGCGGAGTTGATAGATGGGGCTTTCGGATCCTATTGGGTTGCCTCAAATCTACAATTATAGTTGTTGAAATTAGAGACTAGAGCCTTTGGAAGGTGGATTCAGCTTTGCAACATTGCTGGAAAGGAAGGGGTTGGCTTTGACAATGCGTTTTTGCTACAAAGAGTTGGAAAACTTGAGATAAGTGGATTGATTGGAGACAAAACTCAAATCAACAACCATTATTACTTGGTCAAATGACGACGAGTTCATTAGATTGAAGAAGATGGTTTGACTAGAGTAGATGGACTCCTCCTTTGTTATTGTTAGGCCCCGTTTGGCCTCGCCGTGGAATTCAAGTACTTTTTAAAAAAGTGCTGTCACAATAGAACGTTAGTAAAAAGTACTTGAAGTAAAAGAACTTTTGGCATTACATATTTATTTGGCTATAATATGATGAAAGTACTTTTATTATACAAATGACAAAAAAGACAAAAAAATTATGCTTTAACTCTATCACTAGTTATCTTTGAAAAAATTATGCAAATAATATAAGATGCAGATCAAATTTTAAGATTTAAAATAAGTGCTAATAATAAAATATTTTCGATATACATTGTTAGCTTAGGAGAAGAAAAATACTTGATATTTTTAATATGTATATATATATATATATATGAGATTTATTGCTTATAAGTTAAAATAAACATTCGAATATAAAGAAAGAAATGATATTATGCACCTTGTCAATATTAAAAATTAATTATCATGGTTAACAATTAAAATAAAAAGAAATGTCAAAAATAAAAATCATTTTTGTAATTTGAAAAACAATATTAATATAAGTAAGTAAAAAAAAAACTTATTGGGTAGAAAGTAATTGAAACTTTGATGGATGAAAATATTTACATCGTATTTGAATATTTGAATATGATTTTATACACTTATGATATTATTTTTTTTTTAAAAGGAAGAAGGGTAATATTGTCTTAAAATTCATTAACGCGAGAAGCCCATGGAGAAGCAGAAATTTTTGGCTTCTCTTTGAACGCACTATTTTTGCTTTGCAATGCATTGGAGTACTTTGAAATTTCTAACCAAACATCCCAAAAATGCATTCTATTAGGTGACAACGCTTCCCACCCTCCAAAATGAGCAACCAAACAGGGCCTTAGTCAAACCCATGATGCACATGATCAAGACTATGGATACATATAGTGTGGAAATGTGTCTCTTGCATGTTGATAACATGGGTTTTTGGATTTCCTTTGGTAGCAACAATGGTAGTACTTGAAGTTGTAGAAGATGATGAGAAGCTATTAATTTTGATTTTGTTTTTTTTTTTTTTATTTTTATCACATGGATGGGTTGTTGTGAGGGATGACAGATTGGTGGTACTGGGATGGATGGATGCAATTATGAGGCATTCGGCTCCAATAACAAATTGATGTATCACTAAAAAGAAGAAAATTTAAAAGAAAGAGAAAGGATCTTCTCAATAGGGGAAATAGGGGGAGAAAGAGAAGAAGAACAGAAGCATTAAGTATTTTAGTGGGAGATGTAAAAGAATAAAGATTTTGGGAGAACTTGTATACAATGACATTCAATAAATCATCAAAAGTTGTCTTAAACATGCACCATGTCTTTCTATTTATAGGAGATAAGTGAAAGCCCTAATGCAATCCCAGTTTTAATGGGATGCAGATTACTTAAACCCAAAGTAAAAACAATTGTCATGTAGGTCAAATCCTACGTTGATCCATATGTGGATCACTTGATAATTATATCAAATCCTAATTATCTAAATGCCTAATAAAACTTCCTTAAAATGTGCAATAACAAATAAGTACTAAATCTTATGCACTAGCCTATATTACTAGTATTGCGTTCTTCATCACATAGCACCAGGGGATCCACACTCTTAATGGCATCAGTCAATGTATAATTGTTAGTGGAATGTATATGTCCTACATTTAACATGTTAAAATATGTAGGTCAATAAGCAATTGTTAGAGAACTCTATAGGCTTATATGAAATTATCTTTTATTTTAAAAAATACTAATAAAAGTGTGCATGGTTCCTTCATTATTCATTTGATTAGTTGAATTCTTGCCATAAAAAATGACAGGGGGTGTAATAGAAAATGGCTAATATTATGCAATAGACACTAGGAATCTTCTATTGGGACCTTACCCTTTTTCTCTTAAATGTTTTATTTCTTCTTGCTTAGTTGTCCTCATAATATTCAAATATTTTATTCACTTTTCATATCATATTTTGATTTTAGCCTTGCAGAACAGTTGTTGGTTACAACCTTAAGCTTTGGCATCTAACTTGGTATTCGTGCAAGAAATTGCATAGGCAAACACATCTTGCTCCAAAAAAATAAAATCTAATTCGGGCTGATTTGGCTTTTTTACCAATGCGTTGGTTTTAGGGGACCATTATGACATTCGATATAGATATTTAGAACATAAATATTAAACGAAAAAATAGGCTGAGAAGGAACACATAATAACGCATAAAACACTTAAAGTGGTATGCGTACACATGTTTTTCAATTAACATCTCCTTTTTCAATGTCACTGTTCAACCTCAAGTTTATAATGCTCAACTATTAAACTTAGCTGTTTTAACAGCTTAGTTGGCCAAATAGATAGTTTAAAAGAACTCGAGACTTGTATTGTGGGAAGTCTATTCAGTAAAAGACTGAAGAAGTGACTTCTAAGAGTATATTAAGGGGCGAAATCTCTAATCTGATGCAATTTTTGATCCAAACGAAAATTTAGTTTGAATCCATAATTGATGTGATTGGTGAAAGTTACATGAAATCTTTGGATAGATCAAATGACGAGTTGGATCTTGTTGGAGATTCTCATGAAGATGAGAATGCATATGAGAATTAAGCTAGCATATGAGAATCAGGAGAACTCTATTATTGTGAATAAGGAAGCTGTTAAACTATTAGATGATATAAAAGATTAGATTGAAGAAAACAAAAAAATAGGCAAAGGTACAAATGAAGAAGTGGGCAAAGTTGTTATTACATAAAATTATTCTCATAGCACCAAGAAAAGAGTTAAGAAACAACAAAGAAGCTAATGCTAATTAACTCATCAAGCAAAATATTTAGATCCTAAGAAAAGAAGAACAATTTAATGGGAATTGACACATCTCAAGAGAAAAAAGAGTTCAAGCCTACAAGATCAAAGTATAAAATAGGATCAAAAGATGCAATTTGATTATTCGGTGTAGAGATGACATCATCAGGTCTTGTCAAAGCATAGAAAAGAAAAGCACATTACAAAGTTAGTATGGTTGGCATTCCATCAAAACTTGAGGAGAAGCTTTTTTTTTTTTTTTCAAGTCAGGGAGAATGATGTGGAATGTGATAAGATATTTATTTTAGTTATAGAGTAGTTAAAAGATCTAGCTTATTTATGCATATTTGGGGATTAGATGTATGTATCGAGCAATCAAAACATCGATTAACTTGATGAAGGTTTAGATTAGTTCTTATTTATTTTAATTAGGAGTTTTATTTGTATACAATTAAATTAGAGCTTTCTTTTGCATGTTAGTTTTTTATGAATATGGTAGCGTATATTAGGATTTTTCAAATATTTTTTTCGTCTTTTATTCTTCTCCTAATTTGTTTTCTTTCTCTTTCTTTCCAAGTCTTCCCTCTCATTCTAAATCAATTCTGTTAAAAATTTTGTGGCCTCTTCATGTCGGACTATTTGAAATAGTCTTTCATTCATGTGCCTGGCTTAACATTTGGCTATATCTTTTTCTGCATCATGACTTATTTGTTACATCTGGAGACCCCTATTTACATAATAATCAATCCTCTATCTTGGGTGATTGCTCATTATTTGATATTCTATTGTATTAACTTTATATGTTAATCATTTTCCTTAAATGCTACCTCAAAAAAGTGTTCAAATAAAGAACTAGTTGGGGAATTCAGAAAATTATATTGAAATTCAGAACACCATATTAACTCCTCTTCTGGGTTCTTAGTTATTTATGTTGAATTCAATACATTGTAGTATTAGCAGTTTCCTGATTCCATTTGTCATTTGTTTTTGATGTGGATGATTCCTTTGGCCTGATTATTAAAAAGATGAAAATCATAGGACCAGGAGATCATATTAATTTCTCTTTTCATTTGTCACTATTTTGTGTTTACTATGTACCACGTATGCTGCTCCCTACATAGTGATTGTTCTGACAGATCTTTTCTGATAACTTTTGCCCTTTCTTTTCCAGGGGATGACCATTTTTCCTGATTTATGATATATATTTTTTAATCATTAACCATGATAATTCCAACCTGCTTGTCTGTTAAGACATTGCATCTTTTTATGGGAGTTTCTTTGGTGCTTAAATGTTGTACTTAGCAATGCTTCTCTCACTTTTTCAGGCAGGGGGTGCTTCAACTGAACTTGCTTTATCTGCAGCAATAAATTGCATCCAACAAACTCTCAAAAGCAATGATTGGACAACACGTAAAGCCGCTTCTGCAGCATTGGCAGGTATTGCTGCGTGTGGTGGATCTATGCTAGATTCCTTTAAGGCTTCTTGTATTGTGTCACTTGAATCCTGTCGTTTTGATAAGGTCAGTGCAACTTAACAGTTTACTACTTCGTGGCTTAATTTCCTTTACAGATTCCTACCTTATGGGTTGCAGCTTAGGTTCTTTTACAAGTAATTAACCATAGAATATGTAACTGATTACTAATATTTTCTACAGGTTAAGCCTGTTAGGGATTCAGTCATGCAAGCCATACATTATTGGAAGAGCCTGCCAGGAACAGACTATCCAGAATATTCAGAAACCGGATCCTCAATGAAAGGTTTAGTAGCAAGCCATTTCACATGTTTATAAAGTTTGTTGTTAACAACAATATTAATAATCTAATTTAGCATTGGGAAATTATAGAAGATGTACCATTGACAGCCAGCAGTAGTGTTTTTCATTATGTGACCTTAATATCTGCTTCTTTTGCCAGAAAATTTCTGTGGAAGTGAATTCACTGACCTTAACAGTGCTAGTGATGGTGGTTGGAAAGGTAATCCTCTTGGAAATGTTTCTTCATGCTCTGCTACAGGCAGCATTCCTATGAACTCGATGAAGAGAACTCCATTAGCTGTCAGTAAAACATATTCGAATCATGAGCAGAGTACTTGTAGTTCTAAAACAAATGATTGGAATTTTGAGATAACTCGTCCGAAGACTGATTCTATGGCTGATGCATGCAATGAAGAGTCTCAAGGTAGTTGTATTACCAAGACTTTTGAACAAACAAAGAAAATTGCAATGAGGGTTCTAGACAGGGGGTTTGCATATGGGCCAGTAGATAATAAACCGGAGTGTTCCTCCATGTTGGATACTGTTAGTGGTGATTTCGAGACTAAGGAAGTGACAGTTGCACATACCTGTATTGAGGAGGATGACTCACTGAGGGTGATAGGGATGAATCACAGGTCTCCAGCAAAAGAAAATTTCATAACAAGCCGCATTTATTCGCGAATGGAGCAGGATCATAAGGGCCTTGATACAACAGTTACTGATGTAAGCTCAAGAGGATTACATGTTTGTTGTTTACACTCCAAAAATGAATTGGCATTCATTCAACAAAAACTTTTGGAAATTGAAACCAAGCAATCGAACTTACTGGGTCTTGTACAGGTATTTTCTTTGGCACTATTAGATATCTATCATGGTTTTAAATATTTGATATGATATGGCCATATCATATTGGTATCAGCATGAGCCAATGCATGGTATAGGGATTTATAGGCTAGGCTGAAAAAAGTGGGCTGTATTGGTCTATTTTCGTCAGCCTTGTGTTGGTTGGTGTTTCATTTTGCAATAAATTACTTTTGTTTGGGGAAATGATCCCCTTTTTCTTTTCACTTCAAGCAACATTCCATCCCTTAAAAATCAATTTTTTGACTCTATTGGAGTAGTTTGGAGTTTGAGACAAATTGAAACAAGTTTTTGTGGTGATTTAGAATGATTTTAAAGATTCATTCAAGTTTTAGGGGAAGAGAAATCAGAGATTTAAATTAAACAATCTGTTTAAGATTTAGTTGAGCAAAGGAAAGCGAAGTCATTTTCAAACAAAATGAAAGATTTAGAAAGTGGTTTTAAAGCCTTAAACCATATATTTGGTGTTGAATATTAGGTCAACAATCGAATTGAAACTTTGTGAAAAATCTCAAAAAACGTATATCTTAATACTAAATCTACTTGAAAGTTCACATATAGTCAGGATTTGGTGACAATATGACACTAAATTTGAGAAAAGTAACCAAAAAAATTAAGTGTAAATTTGATGAAAGCTAGTTCAGGTATAACTAGATTGAAGTAACACTTGATGGTATACATTATTTTTTAGGATTTTCATAAGAAATTACCTTCATTCTACATTTGTTAGTGAAACATCCAAAAACATCTTTTAATTCCACCGTGAAGTTTTATTTTCGACATATGGTGCTTCCCTTTTGTTAGTTTTGCTCTGTGCTGACAATACCATTGAAAGTAGAAATATTGTAAGCTTGGAAAAACAAATTATCACTAATATCAAAATATCAAAGATATTATCGATAATATTGTTGAACTATATTGTTAAAATGAAAAAAAATTTAAAAAAGAAAAAAAATTAGGAAAGCTCTTAATGAAGCTTTAGAACAGATTAAGATAAGTATAAATACATGTTTAGAATAAAAATGTAACTTTAAATTCTAACATGTGTTAACCATGTCACTTACAATGTTAAATAAGAAAATAACATACGAAATAAAACTAGAGGCATGCTTTTATTCTATAAGATTGATAAATTGCAAGATTTAGTGCTCTAGATCTTAAATAATGAGAAACGATATTTTAGAGAGAGAAAGAAGGAGAAGAGGTACAAAGAGATGGGGAGTTATAGGGAGAAGGACAGGATTAGAGAGAGAGAGAGAGAGAGAGAGAGAGAGAGAGAGAGAGAGTATTATGATTAAATGATTAGATGCAAGAGATAAACGAAAATCAAACAATAGTTGAAGAAATATTGTGAAGGTTTGAGATATTAATTGAGATAGGAAAGAAATATTGTGAAGGTTTGAGATATTAATTGAGATCGGAATTGATGTACATGGAATTCAAGGATCCAAATGAAGTACATCAAATGCCAAAATGGGTTGAAATAGAACATAACACCAAGATACCAAAAGTTTTAAACTAAGAGGTTTGCATAGCATCATTCTTTAATTAATACCTCTTCTTTTAATGTTGTTGCTCAACCCAAAACTTTCTTCACTCAACTTAAGGTTTCTCATGTTCAAGTATCAAACTTACACAAGTTGTGTTGGCCAAATAAATAAATTAGATAGGCTAGAAAATAAATCATGTAGGGTATATCCTTTCAAAGACCAACAAAGTGAATTTCAAGAGTTGACGCGTCCAACTAAAAATCATTTCCGACTAGCATTGCTATTGAAGGTGAATCCTTTTTTGATGTTAATAATGAAATTTACAAGAAATCCATGGATGGGACAAATCCAAAGTTGGGTGCTATACAGGATAATCATGAAGAAAAGCTTGCATGCAAGAATTGAAAGAAATCTTTTTTGGCAAATGAGTGCTTTGCTCATAAAACCAAACGAATAGATAGAATAAGTTGCAATGGTTTTTGATGAGAAATTATCTGTTGGCTTAGTTGAGATTTTTGAAGATTTGGCTATTATTGAAAATTCAAGAGATGAGAAGATTGAATATCTATAAAATTTGAGGAATGAGGTGAACAAGTTCATTCTTGTGGATGAATCTACTTTCAAGATGAAAGAGAATACTTTCCAAGAGAATTACATGATAATGAAGTTTACATGGCTCTGTTACTACACAGTTGAAAGCCTGTGCAGCACATGAGGGGAAAGAAAGAAAAGAGAAGAATTAATTGGTGACTTGTAAAGTATTATACAACCAACAAGATGCCAGTTCGATATGTTGGCTCCTGTCATTAACTTTTGCCAAAACGAAAAATAAGATATGTTATAAAATTTGAAGCAATGTTCGTATTATCGATAAATACCTATTTATCGGTGGCCTGAAAAAAGATATTATTGTTTATACCAGAGATATTATCATTTTTTTTGGGGACTTCATCGGTAAAAAAGGAAAAAATTAAAATAATAGAAAAAAATTTAAAAAAATAGAGAAAATTTGAGAGATTTTCAGTAAAACTTTGTAATAAGTTATAATAAATATAAACACACGATTTGGACAAAAAATTAGATTAAAAAAGCCATTATTACATGAATAATGAATGCGCACATGAGAAATGCATATAGGCTGACAGAAGAAGAGTAAATTTTAGCAAGAAAAAGTATTATATTTAAAAAATAATTATTTAAAAATATAAAATAAATAAAAAAATCACAGATAACTTTCTGGTTATATTTATAATGCTATGATACTACCCTTGAATTAACACAACTATCACGACATATATAAATTTATTTTTATTTATTTAATAAAATTATAATTAATATTAAAATATAAAATATAAAAATAAAACTCTATTTAGATAGGTTCCATAAAAATTATTGCTTAAAATATCTAGGTCTAGAGCTTTTATCATGATTCAAACATTGCTTTTTTAAAGAAATAACATTTTAGGCTTTTCCCCCCAAATTCGTAATTTTCAAAAAAAAAAATTAATTAAATTTTTTTCCTTAAAAATCACTCTTTTCAGTATATCTAACATCTAAGCTATGTTTTCATACATAAACATTGGTTGATTTGGGATGAATCAAATTATTTGGGGATTTTTCCCAAATCGCGTGTTCATCCCCAATTCTCCCAAATCTGACAGAATTGGTTTTGCAAATTTGTTTAAATCAATACTTTAATGTATAAAACATTGCAAACATTTGATTAAGAACAAAATAAATAAGACAAAATGACACAATCAAATTTTCTTACCTTCATAGCGTGGGGATGTTCGGGTGGAAAAACTGGATTTTAATCTAGAAAATGCAGTTTTTCTTCAACTTAATCAGAAAAGGAGTGTTCGATTTTGGTAGTAGATGATGAGATTGAGCGTTTTAGAAGTGAAAACGTGCATGGGGGGTGTTTTAGGGCATTATAATGTCCGAATGGGGGGTTGGGGCTTCCGACCGATAATATCGATACACCCAATGATATTATCGGTAAAATGACATGATAAATTAGCAATTTATCGATAATATGTCGATATTAGCAAGTTATTTATTGATAAATTGGGTAAACCAGGGATAATTTCGTTTTCCAATGGTATTTTTTATCTTTAACCTTGAAGAACGATATTATCAACAATAATATCATCGATAATCTCGATGTTAAGATCACTGGTTTGAAGTATGGGTAACATCTCCATCCAAGCTTGAAGAAAAGTTTTTCCAAGTCAATTATAATGATAAATAATGAAATATGAGCAAAAAGGCTAATGAATATGATTTAAGATTTATTTAGGGTTTATTTATTTTTGCATATTTTTAGGGATACTTCATTTGACATTGTAGGTATTTAGTTGTTTAATCTGAGATCTAAAGAGTTCATCAAATGATCTAAACATGGATCGACTTGAAGGATGATTTAGATTGATGTTTAATCATTATATTTAGCGGTTTTATTCTTACATGATTAAATTAGGGTTTCATTTTGTGTAGGGTTTCCTATAAATAGGGATGCATGTATTTGGGTTTTCAGCATTTAATAAATTGAATCGAGAATATTTTATTTCTCTGTCACGCTAACTTCTATTCCTTCTCCTATTTTGTTTATTTTTCTCCCTTTTTTTTCCCCTTCTCATCCCCATGGGAGGATCAACCTCTTTCTTTCTACTTCTTTCCTTGTCATCCTACATTGTAACTTATTGCCAAGTTCCATGTTTCTTGCCTCTCTTGTGTTGGTTGGTAACTCATTGTAGTTTTCCATTCCTATCCCATGTCTTGAATTGCTTTCTTGAAAATATATATCATGATTGGGTTGTGTGTTTGATATGAGGGGCTATGTAGTGGGGCTTGTTTTTGAGCCTTTTTTCTAGTCTACAACTCTTTGTTGTGTTGGTTTATATTTTCCATGGTTTATTCCAATGCTCCTCTCATCAAGGTACTAAATTGTTCCCTTATCATTTTCATTTCTCTAGGGAGTGTTTGGGATAGTTTTTTCAACTTGTTTTGCAACATGTGAGTAGTGCCCTCAAGTTTCTCATGGACCTTTCTTATTTGGCCTTTGTTTTCCAAATCCATGGATTGCAATTTCTCAAATAATTAGCCTTGTAATTCATGGATGTTAGATGAGTCACCCATTTCTCTATTTTTAGTTCATGTATCCACCATGTTTCAAGCACCAAGCAAACCACACAAGGAAAGTGACTAAGTAGCCCTTTTTAACCTCTTGTAGTAGCCAAACTAAATTACCTATTTCCCCACTAATCTCCACCCTTGTAGAAGCTTCGAAGGGTTTCAATTCGGCATAAATTTGGGGCCAAGTAGATCCTCTGGTTAGTTGTTATTGACTGACAAAATTGGCTAACTGGCTAACTAATTCTATCAACCACTAGTTTTTTGTGGCTATAGTTGCAACTAGAGCTTGCCATTTCGCTGAAAGGGAAAATTTCGCTAAGTTGAAAAGGAAAAAATTTAGCTAATTTAGCCGAACAGAAAACTTCGTAATAAATCATAATAAATTTGAAATGTTTAGAATAAAAAACATCACTTTAAATGTCAATATATATGACATAAAGGAAGCATACCAATGATATAGATGTAGATAAAGTAAATATCCACAGTGGAATACTACTAAATGGGAGATCTAGGTCATAGAAAGTTGTTAAATATATGTATATATTATAAAAAATGTTATCATTATACCTCATCACCAAAAAGAAACTCTTGTAGGCTGGTTAATATCATCATTGTCATGATCATCCTGCATTGTTTCTAGCTAATGACTATAGAAACCACTCGGATGTAAGTCGTACCATATAGGGAGTGAAGATGAAGATGCTTCAGAATCTCCGACTTTGGATTGTTAAGATTCTTGTGGATAAACCCCAACATGATAGCAATAAGGTGTAAACCCACAATTAGACCCCTGCTCACTACTATTCATACCCATAGAGGTTGCGACCATAATATTCACCAAGTCGTCTTCTTCAGTAAAGGTTACTTTCATTCTACTTCTATACCTTCTCACATAAGATTTCACAGGCGATCGTGCATCTTGATCATCATCCTGCGTAGCGTGCTGGAAATCAGCTTCTCTAGTTAATGGGCTAAGAGGCCTTTAGCTGCTTGAAGTACCACCCATACCACCATACCACCACCACCACCACCATCATCACCACCACTGTCATCATCATCACCACCGCCTCCACTCTTTGTTCTTGAAGAAGACTTTGTGCTTGATAACAATTAAAATTGAGATGGATTTGAAGGATCTTGCGATTGAGAAGTGCTTTCAGACCTTGTCAATGGATCAAAGTCTTCTACTAGAGTTCTCTCCTCCACTACTCTTCAAACATTAGTTCTTTGTTCACGAGCTAAATTAGCTATACTAGGTTCTGACCCTCCATCTCTAGTATCGAAATCATTAGACTGCAGCCACTCATACAATAGGTATTCTCTTTCATTGCCTTGCTCTAGAGGAGGATAATGCCCTATCATCATCAAATCTAATGGGTCTTCATGAGAGCACTCTTCAGATCGAATCAAACTCTCCCAAAACTCCATATTGTAATGGCAGGACACCAAATCTTGCAGCCTCTGGTAACCAAAACTATTTCTTCTGTACGTATGGATTAAAGAAAATGTACTCCAATTACGTTCAAATGGAGATGAAGATATTGTTTGACTCAGTATTCTACATGCCAATAGCTTCAAATTTGGGGTCTCCATCCCATAACAATTTCACCATTTACCTATGAAAGGAAATTAAGGCTTGTTAATTTTCTAAAATAAAAGGTAAACAATATCTGATTATTTTAATATCTTCTACTTACATGGCATCGCTTATTTCTTGACTGGATTGCTACATTCATCCCAAATAATCCCTTCGCATCTTGGAAGTACGTCAACTGTAGCATTGGAGAAAGTAAATAGTGTAAACATGCAATTCTTAATAAACAATCTTTATAAATGATACAAGTGTATTAGGTTGTTGTATACAGTTACCTTACCAACAAGATCCCCAGCATTGGGATTGTTAGGAAAAAGCTTTTCAAATACCTTAAAGACGGACGTTCCAAGTTGGGCGTCTTGACCCAGATGCTGCTCATAATGATATTTAGGGTTTAAATAATAAGTTGCAAAAATTAGAAACTATGTTAATTAATGTAAACAAAAAGGATCTACATATTTTCTATGAAACTAGAACTTATTAAAGCATATACTCCCCAACAGCATGTAGGGGATGACTTAACATGTCCTTCCAATGAGTCTATATAATATGCAGAACTCAATCTACTCCCTTTGGATTGTTTTCTTTGATAACTCATATCATAAAATGAATGGATTCATACATGGAACCTATGGATGGATATGTCTCAGTGTCTACGATCCTTCAAACTTGATAGATGGGTTCCAGTATGCCCAACATCCAGTGCACACGATCCCAAAATACAGTCATCATGATAATATTTTGTGCTTTCTTCCCCTCCTCCATCCTTCTGTATTTTGAAATTCGTCACTCATCAGAATTGAAAGCCGTGGTGAGAGCTTGACGAGCCTTGTATAAGCTATCCAATGCAATGTAATTTGTAGCAAATCTTGTTTTACCCAGGAAGAACAATTTCTTTATCATATCTAAATGTTTTATGAAACATAGAAAGAACCCAGCTATGGTTTTATAGAAACTTGGTCACTGTGCACACTCTTTGAATTGTTTTTTGCACTGCAGGATGACGATCAGTATCCTTCAACATCAAATCTATATAGTATGCGGCACAGGGTGTCCAATAGAGAGAATATTTTTCTGCCAGTGTTTTGCCAGCCCTTTTGTAACCAGATCTGTTGTCAGTAACAATCTACACTACATGATCTACACTAACCCATTCAATCATTTTTTCTCAAAAATCTTAAAAAATTTGCCTAACATTTGTTTTGGGTTGCTTTCTCTGAAGAGATTATCTCGTTGATGGGGAAAAATGAAAATTTCGTTGAAATTTTCGAAATGGTAAGCAGTGGTTGCAGCTACCCTTCTTCTTAGACTGAGACAATTCATATGGAGCATCCTTATGGGTTCCACTCTAGTTTGATGTGGAGCACTTTGATTGGTCCACAAGATCCAATTGTTTGGTAGTCTAAGAGTTGCCAAAATTTAACGATATGGGCCCTAAAATTGGGTTGGTTGACCAACTTGATTGTTGGTAGAAAACTAGAAAAAAAATCCTATTAGAACTAACAGAAAGTTAGATGGCAAGCCCACTTCAACTGTCTAAACTTTTTAATCTTAGGGGCCTCACGGATCTTGATCTACCACTAATTGACCCCCGTGTTAGTGGCTCATAAAATCTCTTCCTGCCCCACCCAATGTTGCAATCATGGCTATTTTGTACACTTATTCCCTCAACAACACCATTAGTTTGTTGGTCAACTTCTAGTGTCTGTTGCTCCCTATTCGGGACCAACCTTTGTAATTGTCCATCCTCAACCTAGTCATCGTTTGGCCGTTTCAAGTCCTTGAGTGCTCATCCAACATTTGGTTGGTAGCTATTGCTGGTAGCATGCAAGAGGGTTCTTTTCCTTGTCTCTGGCAATTGGTGGCCTTTTGTAGCCAGCCACCACCTGTTGATGGTAGCTGTTGGACCCTCTGATTTGGCCCTATATTGCCAATGAAAAGCCTTGAAAGTCCTAGTAAAATACAACATGGTTTTCAGAGCATGATTGTTAGGTCCTTGTTGCTTCCTTCAACTTTGAACATTGGACCAGCTCTTTTGAAATCTAAGGGGCCGATTGTAGAAGCACTATTCCTAGTCGATTCCCTAGATCCAATGTGTTTCTGTTGGAGGTCCGGCCTTCAAGTTTTGGCTGGATGGCTGATTTTTAAAGTTGCTACTTTCAATTGCAGAATTTGTCTCCCTTAACTCTGATTGTCTTGGCTTCCCAATAGCCACCCCATTTGGTGGGTTTTGTTGGGGCACCTTCTTAGGAGCCTCCCTTGTCATTGTGAAAGATCAGTTTGCTGGATTCTGATGTTGGTTGTTGTTTCTTAGATTTCATATTTTCTGAAGTGCACAAAATTGTATTTGAATTGCAACCAACTTCTCACCTTTGTGGCCTACTAGATTCCAGCCACCAATTAGCTGTAGTAGCATAAGTCCAAGTTGTAGTAGCCTTGATTAAAGTGGTTTTTAAATGTCCATGATGGACATGAGTCATGCGTTTGATGACTTGATTATGAAAAATATTAGTAGCATGATTCATTGTGATGCATTGATGTCATGTGCATGTTACGAATGTATTCTTTATGCATGATATACTTGGAGTGAGGATGGACTATGATGCTTGTTTATTGATGAATTTCCTAATTTAAAGAACTGACAAGGTCAAATCTTGATGCATGGATTTAGGGTGGTATTGAATTAAGTAATCATGCTTGTTGAGGTGAAGGAAGCATGTTGTGATGGTTTGTTAATGGATTGTATGTGTATATGGTATTAAAATGAAAATCTGTTGAAAATAGAAGTGGAAATCCATTAGAAAAAGGAAAATGAGCAATAGCCTTTTTTTTTTGATTCATGAGTGTATAAACACAACCCATAATGGATTTGAAATGTGCCTATGGAGCCAAATATCATATTTCTAAGGGTTGTTGGGAGTTGTTTGCATAATGCCTTTGCATAAGGCTAGGCATTAAGGAAGGGTGAATATGAACAAAGAATTACAAGGGTAAAAATGAGAATTATGGGCTTTTAGTTGAAAATAATGCTTGGAACATGTTAATGGAAGTAAAATGTATTTACTGGGATGGTTTTGGAGTAAGAATCAAGTGGGGAAATTGAGAAATGGAGGTTGGAGTCTATGTAGGAAAATGCCTTAATATAGTAGAAAACTACAATAGCATTAGCCGTAATTTCTCGGGATTTCTAGGAATGCTTGGAATATCGAAATGTAGAATCCAATGGTGGTGCAAATGGTTTGACAATACAAGTTGTCTACAAAGAGTTATGCCAAAAATGCTAGAGATGTGTTTTGCTATTAGGAAGGACACGACAAACTTGGCTTGAGTTTTGGAAGCTACGTAGGTCTACACAAGTTGAATAAGGAGCTGCATTATATATGATTGGATAAATCTCAAAATTTATAATTTAACTCAATAAGAATCGTTTCAAAATGAGGCGCGTAGAGGAAATTATGCTCAAAATACTCATAGGGTGTCAGATTGCATGCTGGAGATACTTATTGGAAGTTAAGTTGCTTAGCTAAGTTGATTGAAATCCTAGTTTCAAGCACCTAAATTCCTCAAACTTGCTGGAGGCTCAGTCAGATGAAGTTACTCAACTGATCTTCTTCCTAAGTAGCACCTGAGCTACCTTGGGTGCTCGAATTGTGTAGATCAGGTGCTTAACCCTTTGCTAATTGCCGTTTTGTCTTGTGATACTCTATAAATAGCCCCTAAGGCCCCTGAAAATCCCTAGGTTTTCATTTTCAAGAGTAAATAAGAGTGAAGGAAAGAAAAGAGAAGAGGAAAAGGGGGAAACCAAGGGGAAAAGCCAGATTAAGCCATGAAGTGAGTTTCCAAGCAAGAGAGGAAGGAAGTCTTAATGAAAAGATGAAGGACTATGGCTTTAAGGTAAGTGGGATTTTTGTTTGAAATTCTTGATTTTCCTTTGATGACAATCGCATCTTGTTGATTTTTGAGTCATTTGCTTGGTTTGTTGATTTTGAGCTGTTTAGGGTGAATTTTTTGGGGATTTTGAAGTGTATAAACTGTTTAAGATGTTTTAGTTGTTCCTATCTAATTTTGATTATTTTTCTTCTTTTAAGATGAATGAGTTGGAAATTTAAGATGGTTTTTGAATTGAAGGTGTTTCTTGAAAGGTGCCCTGTTTTACAGTTGCATTTTTGACCTAATTCATGAGGTGCATGTCATAAGCATCACTTAAGCACCCAAAGATCTCATATGCTCATTGAGATCTTTAAAGGAGATAGTATCATTTGGTCCAAGATCCTCTGTTGGGGATTCCCTTTAGGCCATCTGCTTGAGGAGTATGAGGTGTTGTGTATATAGTATAGTTGAGGAGTTGAGCATCAGCATGAGTTGTTTTGGGCACATCAGATGAAATTGCATGAGTTTTATTATTGCTGCACTTGAGATTCTCACAAGTTGTGCTTTACTATTATATTTTATTGTTGAGCAGATTTACAAATTCTTTAGCTGTGTTTTTCTTATTACGCTTGCCCAGGCTTTCTATTTTGTTTTCCCACTGGATGACAAATTGCTGCAGGATTAGCTCAAGCCATGGGTCTTGGGCTAGGGTAGAGGTATAGAGAGGAGAGGAGGTTGCCTGGAGGGCTAGGTGTTACATTGTGTTTTTGAGATGTCTATGTATATTATGAGATGATGTATTTTGATTACTTATGTATAAAAGAATTTATGTATATGGAATTCAACAGTAGGTGGATTATGTGGTGTGTTTTATCACCCTAGAGACATTGGTTATATTTTTGCATTATGTGCTCCATATAGACATCATATGAGATATTGTTGTTAGTAGGTTAGCCTAGAGATTAAACTAGATCTTGGGAGTGCTTATCTGATAGGAAGTTGGAAGTGCCTTGAGGGTAAGAGAGAAGGCCCTCTGGCTAGTGGCATCACATTGCCCCAATAATGCTATGATTCTATTGATTCTATTGAGAGACGTGACAACATTTGATCACACAAATTTCAAGAAAAATGTCAAACCTTTAAATAGCCTTTTACAGAATTGAAAACAGACTACCATCCATCATTCAACCATGCAGATTATTCATCTAGACCATCCGCCCATCCATCCATCCATCTGTCCCTCCATCCTAGAATCCAACTAACTGCCCACTGCCCTACTGATAATCAAAACCGACCATCTATTCAACCTTTCACCATTCATCCATGAAACCATTTATCCATTTTTACAACAATACACTATCCTCATGAAAACATTCGTCCATTCTTACAACAATACACTAACCTAATCGTTCTTCCATTTGTCCATAAATCTGTTTGATCATCCCTCCATCATCTTTTATTCAGACACATATGAATGCTCCATACCATGTCTATTTCACCAAAAAAATAAGATCTCCAAATTCTTTTGGAGATACTCAGTTCTTCCTTATTTGACATTTTCTGTTTTTGTGAGGAATTTCATGCTGGACTATACAAGTCTGATTTCAACCTAGATGTTTTTCTAAAAGTTTTATTGAATTATTTTTTATTATTTTGTACTTATTTCTTTTTCTAAAGAGTTTTGGGTGGTGGTTGCTAAAGTGTAATTTCTCCTCAAGTTTTGAGTTTCAATGTAAAAGAAATGAATGTAATATATTTCAAGCTACCAAGTAGTTCTCAGAAAGATTTTAAGGAAAATTCGAAATGCACAGTTATTGATATCTTTTAAATTCTTAATTTTGTTTTGGACATTTGCAAACTCGAGACAACAATTTCTGATGGTTTCGGACCTAAATTTATCGGTTTGTGATGATGACAAGAACTGACGTGAAGAAGCAAATCTTGCAATAATTTCATAGTTATCCATATTATCAGTTTAGCATAATATCTGTTGGCAATATGCTATGCTTGCTTAAAGGGCACAGTACATGGTTTTGTATAGCTATCTGGATTTATGTGATAATCAACAATAATATTGATGTTACTTCTTATTCAAAGAATTCTGTTAATATCAAGCACTTGCTGCAACTAATCATTGATATTATTGCTGCTACTGTTGTTTATTGCTTGCAAGTGGTACAGACATTACAGTTAATGGTTATATTTATATGCATCACTGTTGTTACTATTGCATGTTCAGTATTAAAAGTATAATCTAGTTTTTAACCTAAATTTTTGTATGCATTGAAATGTATTGCTGATACTATTACTATTTTATTGATTGAAACCAACACTGTAATCTTGGGAAAGTCTAAAAGAGAACGGAAATATTTCCTTATGATACTATTACTTTTGGTATATGCAATTTTATATTTTAATTTCTTCTAGTAATTATTATGTTTATTTATATATGTACATGTGATAATTTATTGACAAGATGATAAATATTGTCATATATTTAACACTATTTTATTTCATATGGTTTAAGACTGTAGGCGATATCATAAAACCTGGAATACTTAGCATTAAAGCATTTGGTCTTTGAGTTTGCATTATACTTATCTTTTGATAATCATTTGAGGAAACCCAACATGTTCCGTATATAATGATATCCTTGGTAGGTGATATTAAGCCCCCACAAAATGGGACCTTATTAGCATATCCATAAATTGATGGTTTATTTCTAATCTGTAGATCAAAGCCTTCTAAAACTTTTAAAGTTTTCTTTATTTCAAAGCATTTCTTGTTGTTTCTCTGTGTTGCTGATATTGGTTTTTATTAAGAAAAACTCTAATAATTGCATCCCAATTTATAGAAAAACCCTATGCAAAATAAAACCCTAATTCTATAGTTAGAATAAAACCCTTAAATAAAATGAATAAAATACCAATCTAAACTATCCATCAAGTTCAACTATGTTTGAATCACTTGATATATGCATCAATCCCTAAAACCCTAAATTAAACTACTAAATGTCTAAAATTCCAAGTGAAATATTCTCAAAAAATATGCAAAATAAGTACTCTCTAAATAAATCCTAAATTGTGTTCATCAACTTTATTGCTCATATTCTGTTCTCTATCATACATTGATATCTGTTTCAATGCCTCCAAGCCATAAAGATACCAAGAGTAGGAGCATTGTTTACTACAACTCTTTAGTGATTGGTCGAATTGGTCTTGGGACTCAGGCACACTTAGCAACAAAAATAGTCTTTTCTATGGATGCATATAATATTTGTTTTGACTTGACTCTGGAAGTAGTTGATACTTATTAATGTTTGTTGTTGTTTTATAGTTTTTGGTCCTCTAAATGGTTCTTCATTTGTACCATGCTTCCCGGAATACTAAAATTGGTTTGTCATGTACTGTTTACATAAACATATGGTTGATGGTAGCCAAAATGTTATGCATGTGGATCTTTTCCTTTTTTGCTTACTTATTCTTGCATTAATCAGGTTTTTATTGGAAATACTATGGATGGCCTGTCCGCGTTGCAGTCCAAGGTTCTTGGTTTGGAGCACACAATTGGTAGAATGGCACAGGACATTACTCACAGCCAGTATAATTTTAGCATGGGCCCCTCCAAGCATTTCAAAAACAACCAAAGTGTCTCTTTATCTCCTAGATTCTATAATTGCATGCCTCGGCCGTCTGTGGATACAAGTTACACACCCTCACCATTGTCTGTAAGATGTAAAGAGCTGTGGGATGAAACTCCAGTCACAAAGAGGAGATCAAGTACTTCCATAAAGCAAGTGGATTTTTGTAGGGAGCCAACACTAAAGGTTGTTAAAAGTCCAATTTCAAAAGGGCTGGAAAAGAATGTAGGAGATGGAATTCAAAGCCGAGGGAAGTATAAATTGACAAAAGCTGGACACTCGACTGCTTTCACCAAGCAAAATCTTGTAGAACATGATAAGCGCATCAAATATTTTCTTCGCATGGGAGATCTTGAGTTTGCATTTGTAGAGGCTCTCTGTTCTGGTGATGTTCTTGTTCTGATAGAGCTTATGAATAGGACTGGCCCAGTTTTAGAGCGGTTATCACATCAGACAGCTGGTAAAATTCTCAGCATTATTGCGTCACAGTTGCTTGATCAAAGGTTTCTGGACTCCATTATTCCTTGGTTGCATCAGGTAGTAAAATTTTAAAAGTTAGATACTTGCATTTACTTTGGGCCTTGGTCTAACATGACAAAGGCTGTTGGATGGGAATAAAATTTGTCTGAGCTTTTAGAGGGGCAAATTCTAGTTTTATTAAAAGGCTGGAAATTATTATATTATTGTTAAGATGAAAAGATGCTATTTCATATGGTACAAAAATGACATAGCAGATACCCTATGAAGATGCTTCATATAAGTTCAAGAGACCTCATCACAGACGCTATGGACCAGCAATTCAATAATTGGTGATTATACAGCAAATATTTATTATAATTTGTGTATGTTGATTATGATCTGCAAAAAAATAAAATTTTTGTCTCATGCTATTACAGGCCAAATGCTGAAGCAAGATTTCAGAAGTGAACCTCAATAGTGGGGACAAGTGTATAATATTGATGATGATTCAAAAGAAAAAAGAAAAGAAGAAAAATAAAATAAATAACAATTACATAAAAAGTCTGCTTGTTGAGCTGGATTGCAGGATTCCCAGTGGGAATCCTAATAAACATGGAAAGGTTTTTGTCATGGTGTTTCTTTAAACGTTATAGATCACAATGTGCTCTTTCTTTCTTTCTTTGGTTTTACCTTTTCCGTTTTTTTTTATTAGAAAAATCATTATGATGTCTCTTACTTTCTTTGGTTTTATTTTTGCCTTTTTGTGGATTAGAAAAAATAGTATGGTGTACCAATGCTGTGTTTGACATATTATTTATGCTTTTGCATGTTCTTTGGTCTACACATGGGGAGAGAGGTAAAACAAATCAATGATAAGTATTCCAACTAGAAATTAGGGAAATATTGGAATTTTGGGGAGATGAGGAGAGGCTTTTGGGTCAATGGAACTGAACACTTGTTAATGTTAGCATGTTTCTTCTGTTTTAAGTTGACTTGATATTTCATTTTTCTCTGTTGCTTCTTTGTCCCCTTCCCCCAGACAAGGCTGATGTATGGATCTGTGAACATGCACAAATTTCCATTTTTGTGATTTTATGGCAGCGACTAAAGGTTTTTTTTTTTTTTTAATTCGCTGTTAATTCAGGTGGTAGATTTAAGCAATACAAGGGATTCCAATTACCTTTTTCTGTCTCCAGAAGCCAAGAGGGAGTTCTTGTCCGCAATACAGGAAGTAGCAGCTGTGGATTTCTCCAACCCAGTAGATAGGGGATCCATTGCGGAACTTGCACTACAATTCCATTTACTATGGATGGGGGGAAGGGAAAAAGGTGAGCACATCTTCTGCTGATGTTCCTTGTGAAGTTACGTATACACTGTTTTCAACAGTTCCTTAAACATCATATTCTATATCGTTTGGTGTAGCCTTCAGCTATCTACTACATGAATTAGCTAATCACTATAGGATAAAAAAAGAATGCATATTTCAATGGCATACAGTGCATGCAACAATGCATATGTGCATGTAACTTTCTTTCTAAAAACTACTATCGCAAAGGAGGAAGTGCAAAAATATTATTCCACAAAAATTATATGTCATTTCACTATTAATTAAATAAATGAGCATATTATCAATCAATTATGCTGCTGTTATTATTATTGCTATTATTACCTTTGTCGTTGCCCCCATTTTGTTGAAGTATCATGTTCCCTGCATCATGTACTATGTAGAGTACCATCATGCTTCAGAATAGAGGCTAGGCTGTGTGCCGCTCATTCAAAGAGTATTGATTTTATAGAATGGATGGAATCAATATTCTGAGAACTTAACCACGTGCTTAGGAAACTTGCTAAGGTTATTCGACCTGACTAAGAAGTAGGTAATTACAATAATTTTCAGTTGTAATCTTCTATAAGATTGCATTAGGGTTATCAAATTTCCAATGATTGCTTTATGGTTATGAAATTTCTAATGTGAGAGAAGTGGGGATGGGGGAAGCGAATTATAACCAAAGTTCCCAAATGTAGTGAAAGTTATTCAAGTAAAATTTGATGTGTAACATGATCAGGCTTTGTATTTAATTTAGGATTTATCTATTTTTAGGGATGTTTTATTTAAAATTTTGGATATTTAATTATTTTAGGGATTTGATGTCTTTATTTCAATAGATGGTTCAGATTAATGTTGTACTTGTTTTATTTAGGGATTTGCTTATACAAAACAAATTAGAGGTTACATTAGGGTTTCCTTTTTACTATATAAATAAATGCTTTGTCTTAGAGTTTACAATATGCGTTAATGAATGAAAGTTTAGTGTCTTGGAATCTGTTTTACTCCCTCATTCTATCTTATCTTTCCTAAATTTTCCTCAATTTCTCCCCTTTCTTCCTTTCTTATACTCTTGAGAGGATCCTTCTTTTTTCTATTTCTTCTCCAACACATACTACAACAGTTTAGTATCGGAGTTGAAGCAATCCCATAAACCTTCGGAGTGCATCTTCTACTACAAGCAATATCTTCTGTGGAGCCATCAAGAAGCCTCGATCCCAATTTTTGGCTCCATAGTTGAATCCTTTATGCAATCCACCGCATCTTCAGCCTCTATCACTTCATTTGCTGGCAATTTCCAGTCATCTTCACTATCTCCACTGACATTAGAGACCTTTGGTTGCTATTCATATCAAACCCCGTGACCCAAAGCGTCAGGAACAACACTGCCGACATCGAAAGCCCTTGTTACAGCCTTCTCCCTCGATTCCGGCTACTTACAATATCAGAAAAGGGGCTTTGTCGCTTCATTGGAGCCTCATCTACCAGATTTTGCAACTTTAGATGAGCAACAGCCTCTCCATAGCCTTTTGTGTTGCCATCGGTGGCTGCCGCTCCACCCATGATGCATTGCCAGCATTGAGATACTATTATCTATTTCTTTTCCAACCTTAATGATGCATAATGAGATTGGAATTTATAATTAATTTAGGATTTATTTATTTTTAGGTATATTTTACTTGAAATTTTGGATATTTAATTATGCTAGAGATTTGATGTTTTAAGTTTAATAGATGTTCAAATTAATGTTTCACTTATTTTATTTAGAGTTTTGCTTATACGCAACAAGTTAGGGGTTGCATTTGGGTTTCCCTTTTACTCTATAAATAGGTACTTTTTCGGGTTTGTAGTATGCGTTGATGAATGAAAGTTAAGTATCTTGGAATCTGTCTCGCTCCCTAATTCTATTTCATTTTCCGTAAATTTGTCTCAATTTTTCCCCGTTCTTCCCTTCTTATCCCCTTGAGAGGAGATTTTCTCTTTCTTCTTTAACCCATCCTGCATTAGAATGTAGTCACTACATCAAACAACATAAATCTTGCTATAATTTTGATGCAGAACTTGATTAGGCGGCTTCATATTTAATTTAGGATTTATTTATTTTAGGGATTTGTTTAGTCTGATAGATGATTTGGATCTATGTTTTATTTAGGAATTTGCTTATACTCAATAAGTTAGGACTTCTACATCATTCTGCCCATCCTGAAGAAACTCGTCTTCGAGTTCAAAATATTCTGCATTGTTGAAATTGACTATAGACATTCCTGTAGGCCAAGTTGGAAGTTCAAAGAAATCTCTTTAAGGAGACAAAACCTCGCTCTGGAAAATTGAACTAGTTTCAATATTTGAACAAGAGGTAGATTCATGCGTATTATATCTAGAATTTTGGCCATTTTCATGAACACTTAAAATAAGCTCACAATTTGCATGACCAAGAGTTTTTTTTTTCATTTTTCTTTGGCATACAAATCAAAGATGTGTCAAAAAGCTGATGAACAAAAAACAAATTTTAAAGTCACAAGAGAAGCGAGTATATAGGAGGTGAAATCATGAGCAAATATAAGTAGAATATTGCCATGGGACTGATTAACCAGTTTGTGGTAGGAAAACATTGCACTAGGCAAGACAAAATAAATATCTCTGTCTCTTACCCCACACTGGGCAATTCTCCCAAAATTTCCATCAATATTTCAATACGATAATCAGTCAACTTATGAATTTTAGATGAGGATTTCAGTTTAAAGCTTGAACTTGACTTGTCTTTCCCTTCCTCATATTCACTCATGAAAGAAACGTATAATGCCTCTTTCTGAGGAAGACCATTGTGGAGAATTTGGGTTTTTGAGATGCTTTGGAGTTGGTTTAGTTGGAATGAGAAGAATACGCTTCTCATTATACTTGACAATACAAATGTTGTCCCTTTTCTGATTTATCACATCCAAATCATATCGCCAAGGACGACCAAGTAAATATGAGTTGTGGTCAATGGTATCACATCACATCAAATTTGATCAGAGTAATCACCCACTGTGATTGGAACCAAACACCTTTCATTCACAAGTAAAGAAGTATCATTTACCTATACAATTTGATGTAGTTATGGGCGTGGTTCTGATGTCAATTTTATCCTGGCCATTGCAGATAATGAAACAACATTTATGGAACTACCTCCACCAATAATAATTTTGTATACAACCTCTCCACATTTGAAATATTGACTGAAAATGCTAGTATGTTTCCAATCATTGGGTTCAATTGAAGTAGTGAGAACAGGATGCACCAAATTTATTTGATGATCATCATATCAGTTTGAAGGTGGATCAAAAGTTTCAGCAACTTCATCAACATGTTCATCCTCAGATGATGCTTCCCCTTCTGTGTTAATGGTCAATGTACAATGATGATGATGTGCAGCTATGTGAACTATCCCACGACAACCATGACACTGGATTTCAAATCCTTTTAAACATGAAGGGTTTGTGTTGGGCTTAAGATTCCCCTTGGACACAACATTATCAAACCTTGCAGTTTTTCCTAGACCCGTGAAAAGATGCTGATTTATTTGTTCGGGTCTCGTCGACTTGGGAATTCACATGTTTGACAAAAGAGGATCTTTGAAAATTTTCTATATGTAGAACTTTATGAGTAACATCCTCTACAGTGTCAATTAAGTCAAAGCAAGTTCTTTTTGAAATTTTATTCTAAGTCCCTCTACAAATTTAGTAGCCATTTTCATTGATTTTCTCCAACCCCATTCTTTATTGATAATGAATCAATTTTTTGGTGGTACTGGGTTACAATCATTGTTGCTTGTTTTAAATTCATCCATTGACTCTAAATGCCTCTTGTAATATTCAGGGACATTATTGTCTTAATTTATTTTTCATCTTAGCCTAAGTGTTGATGGGAATTCCTGCAAGATTAACATCATGTTGGACTCCTTTTCAATATTCTCTAGCTGACCCTACAAGTTTTATTTTGGCAAATCTTAGGCGTTGAGCATCAGACTTTGGTGCCATTAGAAATCCTCCATATTTTTTACCCAACCTAGGAAATGGGTTTTACTCCCATCAAAGATAGGGGCATCTACCTTAACCTTTTGATCAAACTCTTCAGTCTCAAGAGTATTTCTTTGAATGTTTCCAATGTACCTATAAAGGTTATATAGAAGTTGTCCAATTTGAACTTGCCTAAGTTAAGCATTATTATCTATTTTCTGAAGATTGTATGGATTAACATCAGTATAATCATACCCACAGCTTGTGTCCTGAGTTGTCCATGGAAGAGAGACTTGTACGTCTTAAGTTTTGAACTGGAAACTTCCTATCATTTTTCAATTGCAACTAATGACTTTGAGAAACCATTGGATTATGGAGGATGCCTAGTTGCTGAGCATTGGAACATGATGGACCTAGGGGATTTTGTGATTGACTTCTATTGATGTTTTGCCATGTGTAAGATGTCTAGGTTCAACCCTAAATTCTTTAATGGGATGTTTGATTATTGAAGTATGCAACCATTTTATTTCTTTTGTTAACTCAGTTACGACATTTTCTAAAGTTTGCATTCGGATTCCATAAGAATGAAATTGGACTTGAACCTGAGATTGATTTGCTTGAAATTGAGTTTGATTTTCTTGAAGTTGGGTTTTGATTTCATCAAGTTGGACTTGAATGTGAGTTTAGTTTTCCTCAAAAATTTGCAATCTCGTTGTAACCATGATTGGGATGCAAAAGAGATAGTGTCAATAAAAATAGAAGCCACTATTAAAAATTAAATTGATAAGCTCTTGAAAGTGAATCATGGAAAGCCAATAAAATAGATTTTAAGTACAAAATCAACCCAAATCAAATATGAAAATTAATTCAATATTAATTGGAAATATTGTACTTTTAAGAATCTTTAAAAAGCTTTTCCAAATACCTGGGTACCAAACTGCAATTTCTGAAAGATGAGGGGCTTTTGAAATTTCTAAAAGTGTGCTTTTTGTAATTTAAAAATGTTTAGGAATCTTTTTATGAAATTCCAAGTGTAGGGTTATTTGGTAAAACTTCTAGCAAGGGAACAATTTTTAATTTCTGAAGAGAAGATTTAGTTTCAAATAACAAACACAAGGAGGGCCGTTTGAAAATTTTTGAGAAAAATCCCAAAACTCCCTTTCAGTCATCTTCTTCGACCGTTTTTGGCAGTCGGTGGGCTTGAATCTCACTGGGATTTATCTTTGACTAGTAGTGGCTTGAATGGGAAAAAAGAGCATGTCAGTTGAAAGGTTCTAATGATAGAGCCTCTCGACATTGTTGGCATCGCCAAACTTATAGAAGATAGCCACTAAAACCATCAGATAGTGATTTTTGGTGCCGAAAAGTTGTCATAAATGAAGAAGAAGGCAGTGATCGTTGCAGGTTGCCCAATGACTCTAGATCTGGAAGCCAAAGCTTCATTAATGGGTGTTGACACCTATAGTGCTATGTCTAATGTTACCGATAGCCAGAATAGGGAAAGAAAATCGTCGGAATTATTTGATATGGTGCCTGGTGCGTGCAACATTGTCGGATGGTGTTTCCCAATATTGTAAGGTTGCCAGAACAGCAGAAGAAGACTTCTTGAGGACTTTCTGGCATTGGATGGGTTGAATCTGTACGCAGTCTAATTTGCAAGGCTGCCAATCTTCTATAGGCAGTCAAATCTTCATTGATGAGTATAGAAGATGCTCATGCAAATGATTGCGGAAGATGGAATTTCTGCAAACAGAGCTTTCACAGCGGATGGCAATGATTATTCCCAATGGTTTGGGGACAACGTCAGTCAAAATAAAACTCCAGAGGTGGATACCAAATTGATGTAGCATAGGTTGGGAGTAGAAATAGAAGAAAGAGTAAGGAACCTTTTAAGGGGATAAGAAAGGAAGAAAAGGAAGAAATTAGGAAGAATTAGAGAAGATGAGATATAATTAAGGAGCATGATAGGTATCAAGAAAATCAATTTTCATTTGCTAATGCGTAATTAATAATCCTAAGACAAAGTATCCATTTATAAAGTAAAAAAGAAGTCCTAACACAATCCTAATCCTAAAATAACATGGATTATTTAAACCTTAACTTATTGCATAGAAGCACAATATTAAATAAAACAAATAAAACATAAATTTGAACAGTCTATCAAACTCAACAAATCCTTAAAATAAATAAATTCTAAATAAATATAAAGCAGCTTGATCATGTTTTGCATCAAATTTTGATGAAGAATGCAATATGAGCCATAAGACTAATGTATAAGATTTAGGATTTATTTATTTGTTTAATTTTTGGGATATTTATTTGAGATTTTAGATATTTAATTAGTTTTGGGGATTTGATTTATATATTAAGTAATCACAATATAGATAAACTTGATACATGATTTAGATCCTTATTTTTATTTTTTAAGGTTTTCATTTTTTCCTCATTAAATTAAGAGTTTACTTCATGTAGAGATATTTTTATAAAATGAGAACCATGTATTAGGGTTGAAATAGTTTAGTTCAATGCTTGATTATTGAAAGTTAAGTTTTTTTGGTATCTCTTCTCTCTTCAATTCTTCATGCAAATCATTCTTATAATTTTCCCTTCTTATTCTAATCTCTAATTTCTTTTTCATATTTTCTTCTATTGAGAGGGTCGAATTCTTTCTTCCAATAACAGTCTATTGAAGCTTTTCCATTCTACATAAATGTGATGCCCTACACTTTGAAATGCAAATTTCAAGAATTGTGTGCTAATGATGCTAATTATGTTGTAGAATGCCTTTGTGATTAAATGAAAATGGGAATGGAAAACATGTGCGACATGTTCAAGCATGCTGCATGACAAGTGTGAAACTCAAGAAGGGTGATTTACAAAATGTAATATTAATCCAAACAAGGGATTAATTAAGTGTGATTGAGTAATTAAGATAAATTAAAATTATAAATTAAGAGGCAAGAAGTTTGGGACATGAAATGAAAATGCTATAATGCAAGTGGGCCATGACAAGCCTAAGGAGTGCTGGGCTTGTCCCATTTTGGCACAAAGAAGGGATGTGCAAGGGGTTGAAGGGGGGCTGGAAGTGGCCCTTTTATGTAGGCTTGAGCTTCCATGCAAGCGCATTAGTGGCCCCATGTGTGAGAGGCATGCATGCCACCTCGCCACTCATACAAGCAAGAGGCTATAAACCCCCAAAACTATCCACCATTACTCTCATTTTAAAAATTTCCAGGAAGAGTGGAGAGGAGAATAGAAGGAAAAAAAAAAAGATAGGGGGCCAGAGTTGGTCGTGCCAGGTGAAAATGAAGGAAAGAAGAAAAAGGAGAAAAAAGAAGGAAGAAGATAAGGGAAGCTTGGGTGACTGCCCAAACAGGTAGGTAGGCCCCACTTTTCCCTTGGAAAGGTTTTCTTGTTGAGATTAAGGCTTGTGATGAAGAATTGGTGGGGCCGTGCACTTGCATGTTGACGAAACATGCAAAATCTACAAACTAGAATGACATGCCTGTGGTAGTTTTGGATGATCATCAACATGAGCCACCAAATGAACATATTTTGGCCCCATTTTTTGCGGGAATTTGTGATGGATTGGAGGGGAGAGACTCACACCAAATCCCCAAGTGGTTTGTGGAATGGACCAAAAAAGTGGGTCATCTAATGGACGTAATGATTACACATCCAATGTGGGCTACCCAAACCAGATCATTTGATCAAGTTTCCATGGGATTTTGATGGGGATATGATGTACATTTGATGAAGATTAAAACCCAGGAAATTGTTGGCAAGATAATCAGGAAAAGTGGCCCATCACCCATCAAGTGAGTTTAATCAAGTTGGAAATTAAGGAACCCTCCCCCCTCCCTCCAAAAAAAAGATCTGATTAGTCCCAATTTCCTACTTTTTGTGTAGTTGTGTAGTTAGGCAGGCCATGAAATGGCAGTTAAATCCAGGGAGTTTGGGTACAAATTGAAGCTGAATATGTTGTTATGTGATGCATGTGTAAGTAGAAATTGTGTTTTGACATAAGTTGATGAAACCATTTGGGAACATAAATCCCTTATTTTACTTAGTGAACAATTTGTTAGTCTTATGATTCAAGGATTAGACGGGATGGATTATTCAAAACAGCAAATGGATGGTAGATTTTGGCTCAAAGTGCTTACGTAGCCTTAGCTATGTCTTGGAGGTTTTGTCTCATTTGGGCCATGTATTCTTGATGAGAGGAGGGGAGGCCTAGGAATGCGAATGGTAGGTGTAAAAGTTAAGGATTGGGTTGGGTTAGAAGTGGATAATGGAAGGATGTGATAGGTAGGTCAAAGTATGTATGAGGATGATGGAATGGATGAAGGGGTAGGTGGATTGCTTAGTGAGGAGCCTAGTAGGCTAGTTGGTTGTGTTGACTATAGTTGGGTAGGCTGAGTAGAGATTGTTGGGGTAATAAGTTGACTAAGAATGGGATTAGGAGGGTTGGTAGCTAATAGGGTTGTAGGTATGGCTGAAGGTGTAGTTGCAAGTGTGATGGATGGGAATGTGGGTTTGGGTGGAGAAGTGGAGGCTGTGGTTTTGGGCTTAGCCATGTGATCATGGTTTTACAAGTCCTTAACCCAGTGGGCATGTTAGAGAACTAGAAATCCTTGGAATCTAGCATGACAATCATTTGGGTAGCTTGGTTGTTTAAGGCTAAGGTTATTTGGAACAAAGCTAAGGTCATTTTGGTTTCTAGGTTTTGGACGACTTTGCTAATGGCAGGGGACAAGTTTGGTTATGGCCTGGGTCTTGGAGGTGGGGGTTTGGGTATTGGCTAGTGCAAGGGTTTTGGGACATGGTTGGTGGAGGTGGTTTAGGGTTGTATTTGTGAGGGTTGATCTAGGAATGGTTTTAGGTCTACTAAGAGGTCTTTTATGGTTTCTTTAGCTGTTGCTGTTGCATCTCTCTTTTTCATTTCTTCTTCATCTTCTTCTGCATCTCTCTCTCTGTTTTTATTTTCAATCTCTTCTTTCTTTTGTTAGTTAGGTCACTTTTAGGAGATATTTTCATCTCGATTAGAGACTTGTGTACTTCACACATTTAATAAGTATAAGATTACATATACAATATAAAAGTTATTTAGATCTATCTACTTAAGTATTAAAATGTCATAACATTCTATAGAATCATTCATGTATATGGAGATGATGTTTTGAAAGGTAAGTGTAACACTTATCTCTGGCTAATATAAAGTATTGTCTGCTTTGAGCCCACCAAATCAATGAGTATGTTTTTGTCCATTTTTGGGCCAACTCTTTCGCCTAAAAGGCGCCTCACAATGATTTACCGCATTCATACTCGAACCTCTAATCTTAAATCATATTAGTTTTTAAACCAAATCTCTCAAAATGTTTGATTAAAAGCTTGTTAGTCTATCGATAAATTTTATAATTTTTGATGAATCCATATTCATTGTTAAATGATTTCAATTTTGTGATCAATATTATCCTTTCATCAAGATTACTTTTGGGTTCTAGCTAAATAGGTAATAATAAAACTTATGGTTTAATTATATTTTCTCTTAATTGTAAATATGAGTCTAAATGAAAAGGTTTTTTAAATGCTTATTGTGAAATTTGCAATTTGTACTAGAATTTTATTTTATATGAACACACACACAAACACATATTCAAATAGCTATAGAGCCTTTAATAAGAGAAGGTATGGATGCTTCATTGCTTTTAAGCTTAAATGATTTTAGGCATCTTGATTGGGATAATTCTCTATTAGGAACAGCAGAAACTAGTCTTTATGCTAGTCTAGTTTATTTTAGTTACTTTCCTAATTTTACAATGGCATAGTGTGATGAAAATATCTTGGATTCTCTCACACTAACTATTAAAACATTTAATTTACCTAGGTACTCCACCTTTAACCATTCTCTATAGAATACAACATAAAGCTATGAAATCTGCCTTTATAGTTAGGGCAGTATGGCATGATACTAAAGGAGAAACAATGTTACTCCAAGCTGCTAAAGGGAAAAGTCAAAATCTAGTACCTGGGAAAATTAACTGGAAAGATGTTAGGTTTCCAGATTTCTAGAACATAGAAGATACCATGCTCAAAACTCAACAAGAATAACCTCAAATAAGCAATACCCAAATCTCTAGGGTAATCCATCTAGATGATAATACTATTGAGCTTCAATTTGCTGAAGGAATAAGAAGGCAATAAACTAAAGGAAAATCTTTAAAATCTCCAAGTGAATTTTCTTATAAAATAGAAATTCCATTTAAAATTCTTTCACAAAGATTAATAAAAAAAAATTAAATAGAAGGTCTAAGAGCTAGTACTTTTATGATACCTGAGCCAGTATATACAAAAGATTTTAAATCTAAAAAATAGAAAATCCAGGTACTCCAACTTATTCTCAAATGATGGACCTGAAAATGAAATAAATATTATAGAAAAGGAAGCAGCATTTGAAACAAATAAAGAATATTTAAGAAGAGAGTTTTATAATTTTAAAATTAAAAAAAAGCAATGGTTTTTTAATACCTTTAATAAGCTTCAAAGGAATCAGATATAAGAAAAATATTATGATTTTATGAATAAACATAAAACTCATACTATGTCTTTTACATGGTTTGAAGAAAATCATAAGATATTTTTTATAAATGAATATCCATTTGAAGAATAAATAAATCCTCGATAGATGACAAATAATGGCCAAATTAAGAAGAAATTATCCACCCCCTGTACAAATAATTATTGATGCTAATGGAATGCATATAATTGCTTCTACTTGTAAACAAAAGCTGAAAACTTCTGACCTAGCAAATGGTGAAGATATAAAAAAAAAAATTCAGCAAAATAATGTATACAAATAAATATTAAATTTTTGTCAGAAAACAACTTTCTAGGATTGAAGAAAAATTTAGACAAATTAGTAATAAACAGAATAAGACATCAGAAGAATTAAGCTTTGTTGATAAAATTCAACGAGAAATGATTATAAATCCACCATTTAAACCCTGTATTCTTAGAAGGCCAAAACCTTTACATGATAAATCGGAAATC
The DNA here is from genome assembly GCA_036873735.1 of Pouteria campechiana. Classification (NCBI taxonomy): domain Eukaryota; kingdom Viridiplantae; phylum Streptophyta; class Magnoliopsida; order Ericales; family Sapotaceae; genus Pouteria; species Pouteria campechiana. The sequence continues at coordinate 75,815 of JAYJMB010043552.1, forward strand.
CTAAAAACTATAGACAATAAATTAGAATAACTTAAAAGCTTGAGAAAAAAGATAAGGCTTCTACATTAAAACAAATAAATATTCTAAGTGAAACTAGTTTAGTAATCTTATATAATAAAATATCCGAAATTGAATCAGTAAGATCTTCATAAAATCCCTAAAAGGATGACACTGAAATAAATAAAATTGGAAATTGGAAATACCATCTAAACCATATTATAAAAGATTTACTTATCTAGATCTTTTATGTGATGAAATTCCTAGAAGTAAACAAAGTAAATATTCATGAGAATCCATTTATGAATGGAATATTGATGGTAAATCAGAATATCAAATAATTCAACTTTTAAATGAAATGACTATAAATGCAACTGCTTATATAAAAATAAATGAAATAAATGATTTTGGAATCGTAGAGAATATCAGTGTTGGCTTCATCGGTGCATTAAAAGCATGGTGGAATCATGGAGTATCTTCTAATGATAAAAATAAAATTTCACATGCTTGTAAAATGATGATAAAGGAAAAGCGATAATAGATAACAGAACAAACGAACTCACTCAAGGAGCAGTAGATACATTAATTTTTGTAATTACTAGAGTATTTTTAGGAGATTTAAATTGAGTAAAAGATAGAGAAAGTGAGTATTTAAATAATTTAAATTGTAGAAGATTATCTGAGTTTAAATTTGGTAAAGATATGTTTTTAGTAAAAATAACCCAACGAGCTGATATAAACACTTATCATTGGTAAGATAGATTTATAGATGGTCTACCTAAATCATTTGCCAAAAAATTAAGAGAAAGATTAAGAAGTAAAAACCAATTTGATTATGATGTGCTGACTTGTGGAAACTTGATAACTGCTGTAAATCCAGTAAGAAAAAGTATCAGTATGATTTAAAAATGAAGGATCAATTAAAAAGAGAAAAGATAGAACATAAAAAAGAATTAGGATGTTTTTGTGAATAGTTGGGATATGATATACTATCCTGCAAGACCCATAAAAGGCATAAGAAAAATTTAAAAATATAGATATTATAAAACGTATTAATCACTTAAAAAAGAAAAACATATTAAAGGTAAAAAATTGAAAAACAAATGCTCTAAATGCAGAAAAGTAAGATATTATGCAAATAAATGCACTACTAAACAAAAAATAAATGAGATAACAATTGATAAAGATAACTTAGAAGAATCAATTAAGAGACAAATGGAAATTCTATTATTAAACTCGATTTTTGTATTTGAGCCATACTCAAACTCAGAACCTGAAATTGATGATATAAGTTCAAAATCTGATAATCAACTAAATACAGTTACCCAAGAAGAAGGAAAATTACTAGATTTTGTAGATAAAATTGAAAATCTAAAGTTACAGAGAGAGAGAGAGAGAGAGAGAGAGAGAGAGAGAGAGAGAGAGAGAGAGAGAGAGAGAGAGAGAGCGAGAGAGAGA
>JAYJMB010043553.1:0-31563 GCA_036873735.1 Pouteria campechiana
AATAACAAATGGTTAGGAAAAGGAAGGAGACGTGTTCATATCAACAAGTCCCGCATTAGAAGCATGCCCACTAACTTCAAAGGACAAGGAGACAGCCTGTATTGTTTGCTACATTGGGCAGGCAGATCAGCTTTGGGTTTATTGCTTGCTACATTGGGCAGGCAGATCAGCTTTGGGTTTATTGCTTGCTACATTGGGCAGGCAGATCAGCTTTGGGGTTGTTGTTTGCTACATTGGGCAGGCAGATCAGCTTTGGGGTTGTTGTTCAGTCTAAACTTCCTGATCCTAATGGGCATTTAGAGGAAGTTTAAATGGACAATTTCGAGAGTGAAAACAGCTTGACATCCATTACCTTTGATTTCTTAGATAGGAATTAACTAAAGGTGAAATAGGAAATTTCTCGTTTTGAAATTAATTAAAAAGACACTAGAGATGCCTAGAATCAGGAACCCAAGAAATATGCTGATTGATGAAATCACTGACCAATCCATCAATCATCAGCATTCCTTGATTAATCGTGTGCCACTATTAGAATTTTTTTCATATCGAACGGTCCTACTGGTTCGAATCAAACTAGTTGATAGGTCAGTTTAATTACCGATTAGGTTATGATAACATTGCTCCTATCTCTAAAATTTGCTTAAATCATGTATTGGTTTTAACATCGCAAAGCATCTGTTTTTCTTTTACTAATTTCTTTACTAAGAGATGAATATAAATCTCAACAAACCCAAAAATTCATCAAAATCCTCCTATAAGCCTCAGCTTCTTTGTGATTTCAACCTAAATTCAATCTCCTTCTCAACACACACTAAGATCTTTATCCAATAACCAATCCTTCTTCCAAATTCTAACACTATGCACAAATCCACTTGAATCTTTTTGTAAAAACCTCTACCTACTACTTCCCTATCGAATACACTCGCACCAACATAGTTAATGTTCATTTCAGCTCCTTTTATTCTGAAAGTTACTAACACTCACTGACCACTTCCACATCCTCCATATCGTGAGTTGTGGATTTTGGTGTAATTTTTGTCCTCTACTGAAAAATTGATGGAGCTATGAAAACAAAAAAAAAAAAAAAAAAAGGATGCCTTACGATTGGTAGGAAAATGTGTATACCATGGCATATGAAGGTTAAACATGTGCTTGGTATTTTAGAACAGTGTTATTAAAATCGGACCGAACTGGCCAGTTTGATCGGTTAAACCGCCAACCGGTCGCAGCACTGGTTTGATTATGGCTAGCTCGGTCTCATAGTATAAAACCCTCTGAACCGTGGTTCAACTGGTGAACTTGTTCAATAGGTTCAGTCTTGAAAATAATAATAAAACAAAAAAAACCAAAAATAGAGTGCCCTTTTTGTTTTTGTGAGCACGTCTCTGCCGTCTTCCCTAAATTGCAGTCTCATAATTCTCATCCCACAACGTTGTTTCCCCGTTCCCATGTTTCTCAAACATTTGAGCGTTAACCATCGATAACGACAATGGTGACGGCAATTGACAGCTCGAAAGCCATCTCCATCTCCCTCTATCGACGATGATAATCGACAACTACGATGGCAATGACAATCGATAGCTTGGAAGCCCTCTCCCTCTTCCTTTGTCGATGATAGCAATGGTGACAGCAATCGACAGCTCAAAAGCCCTCTCCCTTTTCCTCTATCACCAATGACAACAGTAACAAAAGCCCTTTCCCTCTAGTCAATGGCAACAGTAACGGATGCCCTCTCCCTCTTCCTCTCTGTCACTTGTCTTCCTCCCTTAATGAATCAGGTTTTCCTTCTCCTCTTGTCCTCTCATTTCCTACATGTTTGCCATCCACTTTCTAGCTTCCACTCGTCTTCCCTCTACCTCCCTATCCATCAGAAACCCTATCCCTATCGCAAACTAATATGAACAACATAATGAATTTACATTGAAGGTCAAATTTATTGATGGGTTCCAAGGGGGGGCGATTGATGCAATTATCCTTTCAGCTGTAAGGTTGAATAGCAAGGGGATGGTTGGGTTTTTAAACAAGTTGAACCGAACAAATGCGGCACTAAGTAGCATTTGTTGATTGCCTTCTACTATTGGAGTTTTCATATTTTTGAATGAAGGTTTTAATAAATAAATAGCTTGCTCGTTTCCATTGTAGGCATTCCTTATGGATTCTGGGTAACGAAACAACCTTGGTTCGAAGGAATTCTGTTTGGGAAGAATTAATATCTAACATAAAGAGAAGAGGGTACTTCTTCAATGCTTACAAGGACAAGGGATTAGCTAAAGCTATTTTACAAGTTAAAATTCAAAAGCAAATATTTGTTAACAGAATAAAATTCCCACTTTCTATTTTGCTTGGTTTTAATACCAGTTGATATCTAAAAGGTTTTTTTGTCTAGTAATCACCAAAATTTGTGCCGACCTGACTTCCCTACGCACAAACATCTGCCGACTTTGTTATTCGTTACTTTTGACCTGAGAGAAAACAAAATACTAAAATAAGTTTGATATATGGAATAACTGGATAAGTTATTCGTTACTTTTGTTGCATTTTTTTTAATAAAATAAAACAAAACTAACGTGCAAAAAATGGGCGGTGGATGGATGGAGATTTTCAACGCCTCAGTCCAAAGGCGAAGGTTCATGTGCACAAAAACAAAAACAATGTTAGAGGCATATGCATAGAAGATCAAAAATCATATATACGTACCAGAGATACTTTTATATGATCGATATTTTTTAATGATACAGCTCGTTTAAGACTTCAAAGGAGATTTTTTAATATTATTAGTGTTTGTTTGGTTAGGCAAAAATGAAAAGTAAACCAAGAACAAGAAAATGAAATAACGTTACTAGCATAAAAAATGATATCACCAATAAAACACATAAAAAATAAAATAGTTAAACTGTTCACGAAAATTAAATAATATGGAAAAATAGAGTTCTTATGTAATTAAAATTTGTCTTTTTATTTCCTTTCCCTTCGGGCCATCCAAACAGCCCTAAAATCGGCGATTTGGTAAACGTGATAAGTAATTTGCATGTAACAAATGATTAGTCCAGGATATTCACCATAAATGGAGGAGGAAAAATCATGTCTCGCAATATTTATATATATATATATGTATATAAACAGATCATTTATGCCTTGCCATATTATCATTTTCAGTATTCCAGATTCACTTTTCACACGTCACTTTAACCATTTATTCGTGCGATCATGTGATCATCTCGATTTTATACAATGAGAACAAATAGACATCATGAATAACCAAGCCTGTGGGGCTGATTTTGAATTTGCTATGCTCACTGGCAAATTATCAGGCGTGTAGTTTCAGCCATAGGTGTTAAAGGGGCAAGGTGCATCAATGCACAAAGTGCTTTTGGGGCCTAGGGGCAAGGCGCACTAGTAAAGCGCATGTCTTAGTGAAGCAAGGTTCACATTTTGTAAAATTAAATAAATTTAATTATATATGTAATTTATAAAAGTAAAATAATAAGATTACTCAAATGTTAAATATAATCCTATAAAGGGCACCAACTTTGATTAAGCCAAAAAAGAAATGGGAGATTGGAGAAGTTAGAGTCCTAATTAAAAGTTAAAAGTTTTTTATTTAATTTTTTTTAGGAAAGTTCAATTAGGTGCACCAAGTATACCTCAAGGCACAAGACGTGAGCCTGAGTGAGCCTTGAGCCTAGATACTCCTTTAACAACTATGGTTTTAGCATATCCAGTTGAATCATCAATGATTTGAGGTGCTAATTCTATAATGTTAGTTTGCTGCATAGGGGGAAAATGATGGTCGCTCTTATCCTCACACATCGCACCTGAAGGTTAGGGTATAGCAAATCACTTTCACATGGGTACCGCTATACATCGGCATCATTTGTGCTCATGGAAAATAAAAAAAAATGAAAATATAAATGATCTAAATACCATGAGAAATAATGTTAATCAAAAAGTAAATAAAAATAAAATTAATCATATATAATAACAAAAAAATGAGAATGCTAAAGATAGATGAATTAAGTAAATGAAATGTTAATTTATCATTAATATTTTCATTGCATTTACCTCTCAAGTCCACACCTAAAATTGCATCCATAGACGATCGGCCAAGCTGTAATATGGTGACAAAAGTCATCTTACCATGTGAGGGAATTAGTTGGCAACATTGTTTTCAAAACCGGATCAAATCTCGACAGTGAACTGCAAAGTAAGCGATCCAGTTTACACCTAGTTCTTGCATTCTCTTGAAAATTATTTGGGCTACTTGGGCCGGACGACTAGATTGTAAAAATTAGTTCAACATGATCCGGTCCAAGGCATTTATAAAAAATAAAATAGAATAAAAAATACAAAATGCAAAAGTTCTAGTTGATAAATTATCATTATAAATGATAATATCATTATCATTATTATGAATTTATCATTGATAAATTATTATGTCATTAATTTTCATCAGTTTCATGCTTTGCATAATTATATTATTTAATCTTATAACTTATAGGGTATATAAAATTGTCAATAAGTTAGCCCAATGGCTCTTTACACCCAATATTATATATGTATTTAATTTTATTTTTTAATAATTAAAATTATAAAATAATTATTACATCATAATTATGTCATGCTTGTTGACATGAATGCATAGTTTCGATGATAAACAAAACTTGATTAAAGATTATGTACTAATAGTTGTTATTAGGTTTTAGCATGCAGAATCAAGTTATAAGTCTTAAAGATAAATGGGCACAGAAAATATATTTCATGGCAACAGGGCTTGAGCAAGTAAAGAAGCAAAAGATAAAATGCTATAACAGACAAAGCAAGAATAAAAAGAACTCGGCTGTTTTCTATTCATTTATCAAAATGAAAAATTACATTTGACAGATATAAGACAATATGTTTACAACAGAGTTTGTCTATCATAAGTAAGCCACGGTTTTTACTAATGGTCATCTGATGAGAACAGAAAAAGGCGAAAGAAGCGAGGATCTTTTTAGCAGAATAAAAGATTTCGTCTACCATCAACGGATAAAGGCGGAAAAGTAAAGATCTTTTTATTAGAACAAAAGACTTCGTTTGTCATCAATAGACAAAGAGGAGAAGCAAGTAGGCTAATAATCATTTACTATCGACGGACAAAGTGGAAGAAGAAAGGAGCGTCTGAGAGAATAAAAAACTTGTTAGTGATTGTCTAATTATTAATAGATAAAGTGGAGAAATATTCTATCAGATGTAAGGCGTGAAGAAAACCTGTCTGCAATCCAATACTTCTTCTGTTACTTACAAACAAACAAACCCAATAGATAAAGCTCTAAAGTAGCAAGATATTTATGCCTTTACGATGTAACAAATGAAAGAACTTTGTCTTATGGACAACTGGATAGATACTTCATCTATCATAAGTAAAAGACAAGCAATGACCAGAACAAATCACTGGTCTTCACTCAACATTAATAATAATATTTCTATATTGGTGAAAGCAGCAACCAATGCAGTAATACCTTGACCAGAGATTATTGAGAAACTTGAAATCATCTTCTCCAAGGTCAACGCTATAGGCATTATAACATACAAGGAATAAGCAAAAGTCAGAAGATTCAAAATGGGCCAATCAAATTGTCTTCTGTTATTAATAGAGCTCACCTACCACAATGACTAGAATTCAAAACAGCTATAAATGAAGCATTGTTGGAGCAAAAAGGAAGTAAAGAAGCAATTGAGAAAATTATTCAAACCTTCTTGAGTGCATTTACTAATTTGAGCTTAACCTTTAACAATTCTTCAAGAGTCAAGAGCCTTGCATTCAAACTTTCATCGACTTTCCTTGAAGGCGCTCAACTACCATTGAGAAGATCATTTACTTTTGTATTCAACTTTCAGAAAACTTCCCCTATGCTTATTGAGAAATTCTTGTACTTAAACTTCTAATATTCATTTCTTGTTCCTTGAGGTAGTATTTGTGAGTAGACTCAAAGAGAGCCGTAACTGTTTAAGTGTAAATAAGAGTTGTTTGTTCATACTCCTTAGCTTTGAAATCTAAAAGAGTGTTAGGAGCATTGTGTTTATGCCCCCCTGAAGCTGAAATCCAGAAGAGTGTCGGAGACACTTGTTTATGCCCCATAGAGCTATAATCGGGAACACTATTGTATTTCTGCTATTGGGAATAGTGGAACCTAAGACACTAAGAAAAAAATATTCTTGGAAGAGTGAAGTAGAGTTTTTACTTGAATCACTATAAAAATTATTTTATCTTATTTATTTTATATTCAAGTGATTGATTGCTAGAGGGAAAAGTAATCCTAAAGGGATTGAGATATAATTTTTAAGTACCTAATTCATCCCTCCCCTCTTGGGTTTTATCTTAACCTACGGGACCAACAAGTGGTATCAAACCGAGCTATATAAATACTTATAGTGATCCAATGACAAACCTATTATCCTCATTACAAATATTCACCGAGAGGCAATGGTCTTCCCAACCATCCCTATTTGATGGAAGTAACTTCGCTTACTGGAAGTTAAGGATGAAATAATTTATTATAGCCAATGATATAGAATCTAGAAGAGCTATTAAAGTCGAATCACTTCTCCCACTATTTAAGTAGATGCATGGACCAAAGAGAAAGTCACCTCAGTCCAAAACAATGCAAAGGCTATTAATTCTTTATTTTATGGATTATCCTCATTTGAGTTTGATAGAATATCTTATTTCACTACTGCAAAGGATATATGGGATAAATTAGTATCTATTTATGAAGGTTCTTCACAAGTTAAGGGAACCAAAAGGAATATGTTGATAGGAGAACTAGAAAATTTTATCTAACATGTATGCTCGTTTTTCTAAGGTTACTAATGCCTTGAAAGGTTTGAAAAAGGAAGTTACAAATTCTGAACTGGTAATGAAGATACTAAGAGTGGTACTAGATTCATGGAACCAGAAGATTATAGTAATAAAGGAAGCAAAGGATCTGAATACTCTTTTGGTGGATGATCTTATTAGCTCATTGATGTCATATGAGCAAATCAAGAATAAAAAAGAGGAGCCAACAAAGCCAAAAAAGAGTATTGTTCTAAAAGTGACCAAAGAAAGCAACAGTAATCTGACATTACAATTTGAAGATGATATGGTCATGTTGGTCAGAAATTTTAGAAGATTTGCAAGAAGCACCAGAGGTAATACCTCAAGGAGACAACCTAGACAAAAAAAATAGTTGAATGAAAGAAGGATCTCCCCACATGCTATAGATGTGGAGGAATCAGATACATATCTCCTAATTGTTCCAATAAAGAAAAAGTCAACATAAATGAGAAGAACGATAGAAAAGAAAAGAAATACTTCAAGACGTCCTCAAGAAACCAAGTAAGAGGAATGTATATGAATGATGAAGACTCATCTGCAACAAGTTCAACAGAGAAAGATGATAATAAAGTTGGACACCTTGTAAGAATATGCTGCATGGCCCAGATGGAGAAAGACTCGACAGATAAAATCACCATCAAAGAACAACGCAGAATAGACCTAGAAACAGAGGTAAACTCTTACTACTCTTACAGTTCTGACTTTTCAAGTTCAAATAACACTTATGTTAAATGCAAAAAATTTGATGAGTTAAACAATCATACAACTCTCTCTTTAATGAGTTTTGAATCATTTAGATGGAAATTTACTCAAACAAAAAGACACTTTGATGCAACTATCAAAGTAAACAGAAATGAATTTATCTCTATAAAAGAAAGTTGGAGATCTGAAGAAAGAGATAGAAATATTAAACAATATTAAACAATATGCTAAGTAAATTCTCCAATCCAGGAAAGTTTGTGACCAAATTTATAAGAATGACCAGTCAAACCAGTAAAAAGGGACTTGTTTATAAACAATCAGATGATGAAAATTTATAGAAATTTGCTGAATGGTCCAAGGGAATGAATCTCATAGAAGAAAAAGAGAATTGTCCAAATATTTGAAGATCCATGAATTATCCTTAGATAAAGAAACATGTAGAATATATTGCACTTGTTAGAGTCCCAAATATTTGTTATTTCTATAGCAAATTTGGTCATAAAGTGTATGATTATTATGCCAAAAAGATACAAGCAAAAGTAGCTAAAACTAGATAGAAATGCAAGGAATGACCACACACCTATACCACACACATTCCTACGAACATCATTGGACCCAATACTTGGGTACCAACAGGGTAAGAAGGAGATTTGCTTTGAATGCAGATAAGTCTCAAAACTACATCAGGAAATGCATGGTTCTTGGATAGTGGTTGTTCGAGACATATGACTAGGAATAAAAAGATGTTCAAAGAAGTAAAGCCAATGGATGGAGAAATAGTAGCATTCGACAACAATGATAAAGGTCTCATTAAGGAAATAGGTAAAATTTATGGCTTATTCAATGCATGCATAGAGGATGTATTTGATGTAGAATGACTCAAACACAATTTGCTAAGCATTAGTCAATTATGTGACAAGGGTTACAAAGTTGTGGTTGAACCATCTGCATATAATGTATTCAGTATAGACAATGATCTACTATTTAGTGAAAAAAGGCATGAAAATATTTATTTAGTACAGTTGGATGATATTGTTGGAAAATGCTTAGTTGCAGTCAAGGATGATCCATGGGTATGTTATAAGAGGATGAGATATCAATATGTTAAATATCAAGTCTTTGTTGAAAAATGATTTCGTGATTGGTCTATCAAAATTAAATTAATGCAAAAATCAAATATATAAATCCTGTTAATTATCAAAACAAACCGAAGTATGAGTCTATCTTAAAAATGAAGTATCCACATCCAGACCTCTAGAATTATTGCATATGGATTTATCTAGACCATCAGACATAGTCACACTTTGAGGAAAAAGATATGCATATATGATAGTGGATTCTTAATCTAGATTTACATGGGTAATTCTCTTAACTAGCAAAAATGAAGCATTTTTAATATTTTATAATTTTTCGAAGCTAGTCTAAAATGAGAAACAAATATCCATTGTATCCATCCACAGTGATCATGGTGGTGAATTCAAAAACGGAAGATTCATTGATTTTTGTGATGAAAAAAGAATTCATCATAGTTTCTCATTCCCAGAACTCTTCAACAAAATGAAGTTGTGGAAAGAAAGAATTGAAAAATTTAGAAAATGGCAAGAACCATACTAAATGAAAGTAAATTGTCTGAAAGACTCTAGGGAGAAGCAGTTAATATTGCTTGCCATATACTGAATAGGGTTACCAGAAGAGAAATCTTAAAGAAAACCCCATACGAGTTTTGGAAAGGAAGAAAACCAAACATCTCATATTTTCATTCATTTGGATGCTTATGCTATATGCTGAACAATGGGAAAGCTAATCTTGGAAAGTTTGATCTAAAGAGTGATGAAGTTATCTTTTTTGTTTACTCTTCCAACAGCAGAGTATTTAGGGTCTACATTAAGAAAACACAGGTTGTAGAAGAATCTATATATGTTATAAATTCAATGAAGCAAATATAACCCCGAGAAAGGAGAGTGATAGTGATGCAGATGAAGTTGCAGCAAATATGAAGAAGCTCAAATTGAAAGATCAAGAGAATGATACCAATGATGAAGACATACAAAATTCAAAAAATGGAGAGGAGGTAAGAGTAGATAATATTCTTTATCAACCCCCTATTGATTTGAGATTTGTTACTACTCATCCTAGAAAATAAATTATAAGAAATGTATATATGATGGTGTCAAAATAAGAAGGTCTATGCAAAATATCGATGATCATTATGCCTTCATATCTACAATAGATCCAATTGACATTGATCAAGCTTTAAATGATAAAAGTTGGATTATAGCAATGCAAGAAGAGCTAAACCAGTTTGAAAGAAACAAAGTATGAGAACTAATTCCAAAACCAGAAAATATTAATGTAATCAGAATTAAATGGGTATTCAGAAACAAACTAGATGAGAGTGAGCTAGTTGTAAGAAACAAGACACAATTAGTTGTTAAAGGCTATTCTTAAGAAGAAGGAATTAATTTTGAGGAATTGTATCCCCTGTAGGCAAGCTAGAAGCCATTAGAATGCTACTCCTTTTGCATCTCATGAGAACTTTAAGTTATTTTAGATGGATGTAAAGAGTGCATTTCTAAATAGATATATAAGTAAAGAAGTATATATAGATCAACCTCCTAGTTTTGAGAATAATGATTAACCCAATCATGTTTATAAGTTCACCAAGTCATTATATGGTTCGAGACAAACTCCAAGAGCTTGGTATGAAAGGTTGAAAAAAATTCTTAAGTGATCAAAAATTTAAGAGAGGAAAGGTTGACACCACTCTATTTATCAAAAATATTGATAAAGATATCTTGATAGTTCAAATTTATGTGGATGACATTATATTTGGAGTTACTAATGAAACTTTGTCAAGATTTCTCAAAGATCATGCAGGCTGAATTTGAAATGAGTATGATGGGAGAATTAAATTACTTCCTTGGATTGCAAATCAAGCAAAGAAATGATGAAAATTATATTTGCCAATCCAAATATACTAAAAAGATGTTAAAGAAGTTCAAAATAGAACAAGTTAAGGCAGTAAGCACTCCAATGAGTACATCAACAAGGCTAGACAATGGATGAAAGAGGTAAACTTGTAGATCAAAAATAATATAGAAGTATGATTGGATCTCTATTTTTTATCTTATTTCATCCAAACCAAATATTCTCTTTAGTGTATACTTATGTACTAGATTCCAATTCAGTCCTAGAGAATCACACCTCATTATAGTAAAATGAATTTTTAAGTATTTGGTTGATACACTAAATCTAGGACTTTATTATCCCAAAGGAACCAAATTTGAACTCATCGGATATTCTAATGCTGATTTTAGAGGATATAAAGTTGATAAAAAAAGCACTAGTGGAACCTATCAATTTCTAGGAAATAGTTTAGTATCATAGTTCTCCAGGAAAACAGACTAGCGTTGTTCTCTCTCTACAGCAAAAGCTGAATATATAAAAGCTGGAAGTTATTGTGCTCAATTGCTATGGATGAAATAACAACTTCTTAATTATAGACTAAGCTATAGAGACATACAGCTGGTTGGGCCATTGGCAGCCTCCGTCTGGCCTGGTCAGTGGCTGATGCGGCTAACCAATCCATCTAATCAGTAATAATTAGATGAAAAGCTGATTTCCTGCAACCCACCTTATGGCAAAAATCTAATTGGGCAGCAAGATTTGGGTATTTGATTTAATCAATGGCAGTAACGGACATGATCTGGCAAACTTTCTAAGACTTTCATTCAATCAAACGGTTTTGTTTTTTGATTGGGGGCATGATTTGATCTAATTAGATAAGAGTCTGATTTTTCTCTGGTTGATTCAACCAAAATCTAAACAGCAGTAACATTCTAAAATATAATATTCTAACATGAAATAGAAATCTAACAATTCAGATTATATAAGTCATGCTTTTAATGACATCTTAATGCATCTAAATCATTCCAAAAAAATACTTAAATCTGAGATTTGTTAATCTAACACATAGATTTTCTTGTTTTAAATGATGCAATGGATTCAAATCCCCATAAATATAGCATATCAGTTTATGAAAATCTAATTAATATGCTCTCAAATAAATTTATGCATTGATTAAAAATCAAATCAATGCATGCATAATCTAATGCATCAAACCATAAATCAAGTTTGTGCATTTATCCTCTTTGCATTAATTTTATGAAATCTAATAAATTCGAAAATCTTTCTACTTACCGATTCAAAGATCAAACAAAATAAAAGTTGCTACTCATTTTTTCTTGATCCAAGATCTCCCATAGCAACTTCTTTTTCTTTTCTCTCTTTCCTTTCTCTTTTTCTAATTGTAGCAAAAAGGTCTAGCTATGGTTTAGAAACCCTAGTTGCTTAATAAGGAAAAATATCCCTTTACTTGTAACTTAACTGGGATTCTTCCTTCCGTTATGTAAAAATCTGTAACTAAAGTGATAAGGAGATAAGGATAAGGCTTATCCTCTTGTGGGTCTCATGTTTCAAAAGTGAGAAAGAAAAATTAAAATTAACCAAATTTCACTATTCTAAACTTAAACCCTTAACTTCTATTGTTATTGACCATGGTTCTAACCATCTAAGCTACACGGTTTGCTAACATTTAAATAATAATTAAAATTTTTAAATCTCAAAATCTACGGTCAATATGTCAATAGTCAAAATTTCAACTCTTGCCACATCAACATAAAAGGATAATTTGCATCTATTTTTGTTACGGATTATTACATGATGAGAACAAAAATGATATGAAAAATAAATGTTTAGGGAATGATATGAAAAAATTAAAATTGTTATAGATAGTTAAAAATAGAAAATGTTATATTAAAATATGAACAAAATGAATAAAAGCTTTTTTCAATTCTTCTGGATTTTATGCACTTTCACGGTTAAAGCACCATCAACCAAACAATAGAACAAAAATCAGGGTTTTTATCTATGACAAAGACTGTAGAATGGAGCTTCATTCGTGACAAGGAATGTAATCCATGTGATTAGTCTCATCACCTTTAAGTGGAATAAGGCCTCTTTCTATGAGTTGGAGGAAGTAAAGGCAGCCCAAGAAGCTGCAAGCGTTGGCCGTCCAAAACAGAACCTCCGGTATGCCAAGCTCCACCCGCAGGCTAAAGCTCATGACACTATCAGAGCATGGCTCTTACACAGGGGAGGTGAGTGTGGGGGCAGATCCAGGACCATTTGTTGGGGAAGGGGGTGTCAAAGAAATTCTTTAATATTCTTTATTATAATTTTTTCTAGAAAAAAGAAAACATATTCTTTATAATATACCTTCACAAAATCAATTTAATAATAAGAAAATAATAGTTGAACAACTAAAAAATTGTAACAAGTGAGTTTATATTACAATCGCTTGAAGGTAAATTTTCAGATTTTATAATTACAAATGAAACATTCTCAAAATATAAATGGTTTGCAAGATAAATAACAAATTTCAAATCACAAATCAAGGTGAACTCTAAATTATATCTTATAATATAACTTTATATTTCAAATCAATAATAATAAATTCAATTAAAAAAAGAAAATTATAAAATTATAAATTATATTTATAATAATAATAATGATGATAATGAAGAAAATCAGAACAAAATGTTTATCTAAGATTTCATAAATCAAATCATAGAAGAAATCAAATCACCAATGAACTAACAGCAAATAGAACTCTATATATCAGATAATAACGAAAGTTGGATAGCAATGGAATTAAATAATAATATCAAATCTAAAGTTTTGTAAATTAAGTAATTGCTAAAAAATGAGACAAAGATAATACAAACGAAAATAAATACGCAATATCTTTTTCTCTTTTATTTTTTTCCTTGGAAGCTTTTTTTCTCTTCAAACTTATGTTTTGCAAGGAATCGAAATTAGGCTTGTATTTGTAATAAAAAAAATAAAAAAAATGAACTAGCTAACGCATGCTGATTTTAAATGCATGTAGTCACACACTTGCGGTGCAATTCATGCAACTGATGATGTTATATTTAAGAGGAAATAGTATATAGGAATCCTTCCTTTAAAATTTCAAAAGAAATTTTTATTTTTATTATTATGGATAGTAAAAATTAAATCTAATCTAACCCTCTTACTCAACAACACTTATTTACTTAGTAATCAAAAAATTCTATATAAAATATACTTAGCTTAGCTCAAAATTAAAATCATTTGAAAGCCAATGTAAACAATTCAAAATTATTTCATTTTTTATAGGACCCATGGAGATATATCTATTTATTTGAAAGCTTTCATCCAATATTAATTCATGATTCTATAATTTTTTTGACATTTGAGTATATGCATAGATTGAAATAAATAATTTTTATATTTATATATAATTTTACAAATCTTTAAATAGTGTGGCCAACATGAATCTATTATTAAAATGTTTCATATATTTTAATTAAAATGATCATTTTAAGTATGGTGGTTAAAATAGATTTTATCTAATAATTTTATATTAACTTAAAAAATAAAGAGGTTTCTTTAGAATTTCAAAAGATCGGTTCTCCTAAACTATTTTCCATATATTAAATAAGCAACATCAAAACTATTGATAGCTTTGTCAATATCTTTACACATGAGTTGTGATGTAGTTAGTTTTTGTTATGACTTGTCTATTTGTTCCCCCACCTTCGTGTCCCCATGGATCCTTGGGGGTGGGGGCATCCACAGAGATTCGTCCCACCCTCATGTTCACCCCAAAATGGGTGGTAGCGTGGAGGAAATTGCCCACCCTTATGTCCACGTAGATTTCCCTTTATCCACCCTCATAATTCTTACCGTTAAATCATAGATTTTGCGGTTGCACAACATTGCTCGTTGATGTCATCTTTTCAGAGTTTGTGTTTAAGCTTGCAACTTCTATTTCTTAGATAAATTAGATCTAGCTGAAATACATTAGGATATTACTCAATTGACTCTTCATTCAATATGATCGATTAATATTACTGCCTTAAGCTCCTTATCTAAATTTCAATCCAGTAGAGTGACAGGGTTGATCAACTTTATCATTAAACAATCTAACAAAGTAACAATTCTAATTATCTAGCTCTAATATCACTTGTTAGAAAGTGTAAATGGGTACCTTGGAGATAATATCAATAATATATCAAAGAAGTGTTGGGGCAAAAAGAGGAAAGGAGGGGTAAAAAAAGAAAATAAATTTAATAAAATGAAATACAAATATCTAGTTTACAAAAGATATGTTATAGATTCATTGTCTTTTAGGCAATTATCCACCTTACATTGCTATTTTAGAGTATTTGTAGTTGCCTCTAGGATACAAGTTGCAAACCTAAATACCAAAGAGAGAAAATAGCTTCTCAATTAGGCACGGAACAACTTTATGGTAATGAATTGTCTTGTCTTGTTTGGATGAAAGATGTGGGTGATAGATTGGTCAAAGCTTGGAAGATGGGAGTGATTGATTGGTTAGAGCTTTCTTAGAGATGATTGAATGGAGAGATGTTGATTTTATCCTTTAGTGATTGTGCTTTTCTAGTCGCAGGAATGCAACTCTCAGCCCATTGAACATTAGTTGCGGAAGACGTGTAGAATGGTTTGTTGGAAACATTCTTCCAAGGCATGCACATTTCCATGAAGTGTTTGATCCAGACAACTCTTCCATGTGAAGATGCTATAGTTATACCATGTACACATTCAAGCAATTGAATAGGAAGTAGCATTACCATGAAGTGTTTGATTATAACAACCCTTCCACATGAATACGCTATAGTCATACCACATACGCATTCAAGCAATTGAATAGGGAGTAACATTACCATGAAGTGTTTGATCTTGACAACCCTTCCATGTGAATATGCTATAGTCATACCAAATACACATTCAAATAATTGAATACAGAGCAGCGTTCGAATTACTCAAAAGCCATGTTGCACCTCTGTTTTGAATTTTCATATCTAAAAAAGGATGTAGCATAACTTTGTATGGCTTTTTATTTAATATGCATTTTCAAATTCTACTTCTCTCCACTCTATCTTGGTTTTGTTTGAAAGAGGCGAGTGAAATTCATTTCCTTTTTTTTAGTAAGTTAGAAAATCCGAACCTAGCATCTTCTGTTAAGTATACATATAATAAAATTTAAAAAATTAAATTTTAGAAAATTCCAACATTGCCCCGCCATTTTTAAAATTTGAATAATCTCATACATAATAAAGGTGTCTTTTGGACTTGAATTTTTACTTAGTGAAATTACATCAGGATCTACTAAGGTGTATAGTAACCAGGGCCTTGAATTGTTGACTCTATTTGGCAAATCAAACATACTTCATACACAAGATTTCAAATTTCATCAAGTGTTCATCGTGCCGACATGTTTTGGCCATGTGTAAGTATTTAGTTTCATAAGTACATCAGAGGTAACCCACATACTTTGGAAACAGAAGCGGCCACAATTCTAACACCCATATAGGTGGATCTATTTAGAATACTCTGTAACTAAGTGCCCTAACACAATGGTTTTAGGACCATTAAGAGTATAAAGCACCCAACCTCATTTTCAACATTACAAGATCCAAGCACTACCTGAGAATATAAATAAATAAATACAAACTGTGCTTACAAGCCAGTAATTAACATATTTTACTCATTGAACTCTTGACTTGGGTTACAAGCTTAAAGTTGAGTTTCTATTATTAAGACTTATTTAATAGGTTTCAGTTCCATCCCTCTAGCTAATTTTCAGACTACATCTCTTGTAATGCCTTTGGTAAGTAGGTTTGCCAAATTTTGGTTTAATCTAACAAAGTCGATGTTAACTATTCCATCTTGGAGCAATTGCCTTATATAATTATATCTCAATGCAATATGTCTAGACTTACCACAATAATTTTTATTATATACTCTCAACAAAGTTACTTTGTTATTATAATGCAAATAAATAGGAGGCACTAGCTTAGGCCAAATTGGAATTTTAAGTAATAAATTTCTAAGTCACTTTTTCTTTTTTCCTGCTGCAGCCAAAGCAAGGAGTTTTGATTTTATGGTAGAGTGAGTAATGCAGGTTTGGTTTTTAGAAGTCTATGAAATAACAACTCCCTTAACGGCAAAAATTCAATCAATAGTAGACATAGATTCTAATTTATCATAAATCCATCTAGCATCACTATATCCTTCCAATACATTTCCCCATTGAAATGCAATACATAGTTTATGATCTTTTTCAAATATTTCAATACTCTATAAATTGCATTCCAATGGATATATCCTAGATTATGAGTAAACCGCTTAAGTACTCTGAGAATATAAGCAATATTCAGTTAATATAATACTTACATACATCAAACTGCTAATCACTATAAAAAACTCTAGTTATGCTACTTATCTATTATTATTTCTACATAACTTAATACTCGAATCAAAAGAAGTAGAAATAAGACAAAGATCAAAGTGATTGAACTTTTTAAGAATTTTCTCAATATAATGAGACTGAGTAAGAGAAAATACATTACCATCCTTGATGATATTGATGCCTAAAATGACATTTGCTCTTCCTATATCTTTTATGTCAAATCTAACTGACAAGAACCTTTTAGTCTCTTTAATAATTTCAATATCAATGTCACAGATAAGCATGTCATCCACATATAAGTATATAATAATACCTCTATCAGAAGAAAATTTACTATATACACATTTGTCTGATTTATTGAGTTTAAAACCATTTGAAAGAACAATCTTATCAAACTTTTTATATTATTGCTTAGGAGCCTATTTTAAACTATATAGGGATTTAATTAATTTGCATACTTTATTTTCTTGACCAGACATAATAAAACCTTTAGGTTGTTCCATATAAATTTTTTCTTCTAATTTTTCATTTTAAAAAATAGATTTTGAATCCATTTGGTGAATTTCAAGATGATAAATTGATATTAAAGCCATTAATAATCTAATGATTGATATTGCAGCCATTGGAGAATATATGTCAATGAAATCAATACATTCTTTCTGTTTAAACCCTTTAGCTACCAACCTTGCTTTAAATTTGTCAATTGATTCATTTATTTTTAATTTCTTTCTAAATATTTATTTTCGACCTATAGCTTTTGACCCAAGTGGTAGATTTACTAACTTCCATGTACAATTTTCCAGGATTGAATCTATTTCATCTTGTATAGCTTCTTTCTAAAATGCTGCATTAAGAGATTTCATAGCCTCTTCATAGGTAAATGGATCTCTCTTTGTACTAAAAAAAATCATATATTATTCCTTTATTTCTTTTCTTGATCCTTCTACTAAGAAGAGATAGAAATCTGATCCAAATCTAAAATTTAGATCACTCCTAGGGCTCTTACTTCTTCTTAAATCCTCATGTTCAATTTTTATAGGTTGATTCGATAGTTGAGAATTGACTCCTATAGATTGATCTGACAATTGAGAAGAAATGTTATTATTCTGATTTAGCCTATGAATTGATTTGTAAGTATTTTCAAAATTTTTTGCTTTCTTAGATTCAATAATAGTATTTTGTTGAATTGGACTATTAGGATATACCACTAAAAATCTATAGGCTTTACTATTTATAGCACAACAGATCCATTCTATTCCTCTAATACCTAATTTTGGTCTTTTTGGATTAGATAGTCTAACTAAAGCTTTGCACTCCCATACTATTAAGTTTTTATATTAGGTTCCTTATTTTTTCATAATTCATAAAAAGTAATTTTTATTTTCTTATGAGAAATTCTATTAAAAATATGAGAAGCTATTAAAGAGTTTCTCCTCACCAACTTTTATTTAAGCTTGACTTTTTAACATGACATTTACCATTTTTAGTAAAGTTCTATTTTTTCTTTCTACATTTCCATTTTGTTGTGGAGTATAAGGAGTTGTTACTTGGTGAATTATTCCAATATTTTTCACAAAAGTCAATAAAGTTATTTGATAAATATTCACAATCTTTAAACGATTTAAGAGATTTAATGGTTTTTCTCAGTTGATTTTCTACCTTTGTTTTATACGACTTAAATTTGTTTTAAGGCTTCATCTTTATTTCTTAGCGGATATATATAAGTATATTTGCTATAGTCATTTATAAAGGTTATAATTTTCTTTTTCCACCTCCAATTAAAGTATTTTCCATTTCACATATGTCTAAATGAATTAAATCTATTAGTCCTGAATTTCTTTCAATATTTTGAAATGGTTTTTTAGTTATCTTGTTTGCACATAAAATTTACATTTATCTGAGAATTGATTGGGACATTTGGGAATTAAACATACTTTCATTATAGTGTCCATGCTTCTAAAATTCACATGACCTAATCTATCATATCATAAAGAAAAAGAGTTAACAATACAAGCAGAAGAATTAGCTTCATTATTTACATTCATTTTGAATATGCCATCTACAATATATCCTTTATCAATAAATATAACCCCTCTTGGACACGATAAACTAATCAGACTCAAATACCAACTTTAACCCATATTTATTAAGAAAACTATTTGACATAGGATTTTTGTGAATTTTTGGTACATGAGTTACATTTTTGAGGGTGAGAGATTTGCCAGAAGTCAGCCTTAAGACAACTATTCTCGACTCCACTATTTTAGAAGTAAATGAATTACCCACAAAAAGATTATTTTCATTCTTTTCATTTTCATAAGTTTTAAATTGACTTTTGTCTTTACAAACATGCCTAATTACTCCATAATTAAGCCACTAACTTTGGTCATCACTCATAGAAAAAACCTCAGAAATCATAACAACAAAGTTATCTTCAGCTATATGTGCTTTAGGACCTTTTTTTATTATCGGGTCTTGAATAAAAAGTATACTTCTTTTTAAGAAGTCTATATTCTCTTTTCAAGTGGCCCATCTATTTGTAATGAAAACAAGGTCTTTTACAATTGTTAAATGAATTTTTGTTGGTATTTATGTTAAAATTTTTAGAGGGTTTATTATTGTCAATTACCATCTTTTCTTGGCTTTTCACCACCTGAGCTTTAGATTGATCTTGCTCTGCTTTCTTTTCTCTCAGTCTAGAAGCTTCTTCAATTTTAATATTCAAAGCATGAGCATCTAAAGTCATTTTTTCCTTCATTTGCTTCAAATTCCTATGGTGCTTATTCCAGTTAGGAGGCAGTTTTGCAATAATAATATCAAATACAATAGATTCAGCCATCTTGCTGCCCTCATTCTCTAATTGATTGATGATATACTGAATCTCATGAACTTAGTTTAGGATCGGTTTATCATTAGTCATAGAATAATCTAAAAATTGACTTCGAAGAAATTTCTTGGCGCTGGCATCTTCAATATTGAATTTGTGTTAAGTGCATCCCAAATTTGTTTTATTGTAGCCACATTCTAGTAGACTTTGAAGAGGGTATCTGAAAGCAATTTGATGATGTGTGATTTGAAGATGTGGTTATCAAGATCCCACTTTATTCTTCTATGACATTCTTATCAAGTCTCATCCTTCCTTTCTTCGGGCTTTGGAGTGGGGAGAACATAAATGACTTTAGTTTGAGTAAGGTAGAGATGAAGTTGTTGCTATCATCTTTTGAAGTTAGTGCCATTGCAAATGTTCAATTTTGGTATTTTAGGTTTGACAAGTGGAATGTTAGATGATGAGTGGGCTATTATATCCATAATAGAATAATTGTCTAAAGATTGTTGGGGCAGAAAGAGGAAAGGAGGGGCAACAAATAAAATAAATTTAATAAAATGAAATACAAATACCTAATTTGCAAAAGGCACATTATAGAGTCATTGTCCTTTAGGCAATTATATATCCTACACTGTTGCTTTAGGGTATTTGTAGTTGCCCCTAGGAAACAATTTGCAAACCTGAATACCGAAGAGAGAAAAAATAACTTCCCAATTGGTCACCAAACAACTCAATTGCAATGAATTGTCTTGTCTTGTTCGGATGGATGATGTGAGTGATAGATTGGTTGAAGCTTGGAAAATGGGAGTGATTGATTGGTTGGAGCTTTCTTAGAGATGATTGAATGGAAACATGTTGATTTTATCCTTCAGTGATTATGCTTTTATAGTCCCAAGAATGTAACTCTCTGTCCATTGAAGATTAGTTGCGAAAGACGTCCAGAATGGTTAGTTGGAAACGTTCTTCCAAGGTATGCACATTTCCATGAAGTGTTTGATTCGGACAACTCTTCCATGTGAAGATGTTATAGTCATACCATGTAAGCATTCAAGCAATCAAATATGGAGTAGCATTACCATGAAGTGTTTGATTTAGACAACCCTTCCACATGAATACGCTATACCACATACACATTCAAGCAATTGAATAGGAAGTAGCATTACCATGAAGTGTTTGATCCGGACAACCCTTCCATGTGAATATGCTATAGTTATACCATGTATGCATTCAAGTAATTGAAAAGGGAGTAGTGTTTGAACTACTCGAAGCCACATTGCACCTCCTTTTTGAATTTCCATATCTATAAAAGCATGTAGCATAGTTCTGTACGACTTTTCGTTTAATTTACATATTCAAATTCTACTTCTCTCCACTCTATCATGGTCTCATTGGAAAGAGGTGAGTCAATTATTTTTTTTAAGTTAGAAAATCTCATTCCAAAACTTTACTTAGGTAATAAAAAATTTACCACATTGCCATTAATCATCTTGTGTTAACTATACATATAATATAATTTGAAAAATTAAATTTTTGAAAATTCCAACAAGAAGAAAGAGGAAAGCAACTATAATAGAATTAAAAGCCAAAAAAAGCAAGCGTCACTTGAATTAGGTAGTGATTATGTTTCACTTAAATTAAATACAGAATACATACCCCAGTAGGTTTGGCCTCTGGAAACCCATTATAAACATGACGCTTGAACTCTTATCTCAAGTTTAATTGCACAAAGGGTGTATTAACCTCTTTTTAGACTGTACTCAAGTTCCCTACATTTTTTATTTGAATCAATGTGGACTAATTTTTTTTTATAGAGTACTAATGTTGGTTTACATTTTAAAACATTTTAAAACCAATAGTTTTGACTTATGAAAGGTAGCGCTTACTCCTTTTCTACTTCAATATAGCTAGCACATTTTTCCCCTTTAGGGCCTTTTGTGTGTTTTGCTTTAACAATGTTGGCTTCAAAACATCACAAAGTGTTACACTGCAGTTGGGTTGCATTTTGCATTTGCTTTTGTTACTATTCATGGGAAGATATCTGAACTGTTTACATAAGAAGGATTGTAGCAAATTAAAATTTCTTCTCCTCCCATACTTTTTCATTAATTCAATAACAAATATTCATCATCATTTAGTAGAATAATATGCCCGCTTCATATTTTATTTCATTTTAATAGCATTTGTTATCTAAAGGTTTTATCCAAGTGCTCTTTATTTGTCCCTTTCCTGAAAACCAACCTTGCATGCTGTGTTTTTGGCAAATGGAGGTTGGGGTTAGGCACACTCCACCCAAGGACTAGGCTCTACTCTTCTGCCAAACCTCCTCTATAATGCCCCGCCATGGGGCCTATGCGTTTTTACCATTTCCCTATCATTTTCTCATTTCTAAAGAAAATCTCTATAAAAAATCTGGCAGAGTCTACCTTGAAATATAAGCATTTATACCAGATATAAATGTATTGAATCATGATAAAATTATATTTCAAGAATTATAAGACAACATTTCAATCTACAACACTCACACCAATACCCACAGCTCCACCCAAGATCGATACCATATCATGTTGACAACATTCATTCCTAAAATCATCCCATTCCATCTACAATGTCATGAATAGTTACTATGATATGCCATTAGATTTCATTTTCATTATTTGAATTCATTCATATATCATACAATATTTGAATCAAATACAATGACACCTACAACAAGAGATTCCAATCCTAATTTATCTTACCATACAACAATGCCTTCAAATTTGCTCATTTGTCCTAACCCACAGTTGGGGTTCTTTACCTAACCTATCAACTAAAGATATGGAATAAGAAGGTGTGAGTCTGGGCAACTCGGTAAATAGGCAAAATAAGAAAATAACAATCAATTTGAAATCACATGTCCTAGATCAGAACATGAATACAATATAACCATACAATCTTTTCATGAATATACTACTCTGAGGCTCCAGTCTTCATTAGGCCAAGATACACATTTTATGCCCTTCAGGCTTATTACGCCTTATAGGCATCACACATTACACCACTAGATCAAATATAATTCTTGTAATGCTTCCTATTCCATCTACATACACAATTATTCCATTATCACACATTAGATTCTGGTATATTCAAAATTCCCATAATTTCTCACATTCATAATGTACAATAAACAAAAAAGATAATCCTTATCCCCATAATTCATCAATTTACACATTCTCATCTTTCATGTATGTACCACAAAATATATATTAATACAATCATGAGATATTTCTTATCCATATTCACACAGTCACATAGTCATTTATTCCATAGTCAAGAGATACTCACTATCCTTAACATTTGTATATTTATCATGCCTGATAAACATTGATTTTAAATAAGCACGAGATATCCACTATCCTCATCCATTCACACATGCCTAAAAATAAGCACGACATATTCACTATCCCCATCCATTCACACATGCCCAGAAACAAGCAATGGGATAACTACTATCCTCATCCATTCACACATGCCCAAACACAAGCACGACATATTCACTATCCTCATCCATTCACAAATGCCTGGAAAAAAGCAATGGGATAACTACTATCCTCATCTATGCATCCATTCAAATAGGAAAGGGGCTTCTACTTACTTGCATGAAGAGTTATTTTACAATTTCTCAAATTCCACACCTCCCACAAGTGCAACAGCTTCTCATTCATGCTCAACTAGCCCTAACATGGAACATTTTCATTTAATATCCAAGGTAATATTATCTCATTCACATTATACACTATATATTCAAAACATGTGCATCATATCTAATATCAAAATAACTTTTATCACATACTTAATATATAGTCATTGATAAGAACAAGTCACTTCAACTTTTACTTCACTCATTTCGCTACTTAAGTACTTTTTATAGAAAATTCCCTTTTCATCGTTTATGAACAATGACATAATTAGACTCCCTCAAATCTAATTTATGTCAAAAACATGATAATTAGTACATTAATCATTTTTTCCATGAATTAACTTACAGCTCATGCCATTTTTTCCAAAAATCACAAATTAGGAAACCCTAACCAACATAATTCATAGTTTTTTGTGCTCAATCAAGTTTTAAAACACTATCTTTAACTCATTAATCATCTTTCCTTATGAATCCCATATCAATTTTTCCTAAATCTCCATTAATACCTTGTTCAAAATTGCAGAAAACCCTAGCTATGCATAAATCACAAACTAAATGAAGAAAAACTAACTCATCATGTTATTGATATGCGGCTACCATCGTTAATCATGATATCAAATTTAATCTTCCCAAATCCTTCATGGTTTATAGCAAAACAACTTCTTCTTCCCCTTTTCACTATCTGAAGTGAAGAAGTTTAGGTTTGAAAGCAAGATTGGTGGGTTTTCCTTTCAGAACAAGATTAATTCTAGCTAAATTCATGCAAAATGGGCTTAGAAACATGGGATTTGTGTGTGGGAAGAAAGAAAATGGAACAGGGAGAAGAAATAGGGCTATTCAAAAAAAGTCGGGCCCCCCACTTATATCACCAACCAGCGCCACGACCACAGATTTGATGCCCGATTTGTTGCTCAGCGCCCTTGCCTCATCAACGACCGACGCCGCAGCCTCCATTCTGGCACTGTGACACCAATTCCATTAGCCCATTTTCCTCCATTTTTTTATTTTTCTCCCTTCTATTTCATTCCTTTTTCGTTAGGCCATTAAATTGTAACATTTCTCACATTAATTTGGCACTAAAACACACAATTGATCCCTTCCATTAAATCAAAATAATTTCTTTAAACTGCCACTACTAACATTTCACACAATTTTTTTATACACTTAATACAATCCAATACAGGTTACCCTAAGTTAATCATTTAAATAAAATTATCAAATTTACCTACTTTTTAACTCCCCGGTGGTTACATCCCCCAGCTCAACTTAGGTGTTTTGCAGTCGAAAATGACAAGGATGATGATGGTCGTTGCTCATGGCACACCCATGTATGCTATTTAAATAAGAGA
This sequence comes from Pouteria campechiana, assembly GCA_036873735.1. NCBI lineage: Eukaryota > Viridiplantae > Streptophyta > Magnoliopsida > Ericales > Sapotaceae > Pouteria > Pouteria campechiana. Next base: position 24,733 of record JAYJMB010043553.1, read on the forward strand.
TCTAAAATCTAACACTCACATCATGATTTGGTATGAAAAGGCTTAAAATCTTCTAAGCAGGCTAGATATTTGACATCATGCAGACACTTATAATTTCTTTAGAAATTATTTGAGTTGGTCTTTTATGTTAGATTGGTTGAGTTAGGCATCTTAGTTCCACCATTAATTTTAGGCCCACCACAGTATTCTTATAATATCTAACCTGATTTTCTCCTTAGCTTATCATATTTAGGTAAGAATTTAAATATTATATCAATGAAAGATCTATGTAATCATGAAATTGAAAGTATTTAAGGAAAAATAGGAATAAATTAAAATTCTCTCTCTATTAGCACGACCCTTGAGTAAGTAATCAAGGCATCAATACCTTTTAAAGTATTTTTCCTTTCATTATTCCATGAAACTTCTATAAAATTTTAGTATTTGTCTAAATTAATCTAAGTAATTCTTATATATTTATATATTAAATGATATAATCTATTTCTATTAAAATTATTTTTTAAGTATTTAAGTTGGAGGAAAAGTGTTAAGGATGATAATGAACTTAGTTGGAATCAAACAACAGTAGTAGGCCAAAAATAAAATGAAAAAAAGAAAATTTAAGTGGATATCGATCAACTCTTTGAATCAAAAACTAGTTAGAGAATTGTATGGTGTTTCATGTTGGATAATGCCAAAGTTCAGGACTTAGAAGTCTAGATTGTTTAAACTGTACACATTTAAATATAGTAACAAAATAGAAGGTTGAAAACAGGTTGTAGTCATTTTTATTTGAGCTAATATGTGCCATGTGCACATTCTTATATTGCATGCATATAGTGGTTATCATAAAACCCATGTTGAAAATGTACTTCATCTTTTTCTAGTTTGTGAAAAAAATATAAACCCATGAGAAGGTTGCAAACGACCTCCACATGTTTTGGTGATAAAGAAATATTTCTCGAAAGCTGAAATTAAAAGATAATTTATTTTTTTTGCCTTTAATTTTTCCTCTTCGTTTATAAATTGAGTGGTAAGTTCTTTTGCTACCATTTAATTTTTTCACTGATGCTATTCAAGTATATTTCTTTTGTTCATATATAAATCTTTATTTATTTATAGATTAAGTTTATTATTCACTTTTTTAATCTATTATTTTTAATGCAAAAATTATTACTTGCTTAATTTTCTATAGAATACTGTTGGGTAATTTATATATAATAATATTTTAAATTAGTTATTAAAGATTAGATAATGCTAGTGGTAAATGATTAAAGATTTAATTATATTAGTTTTTTAATAAAATAAATTTCATTACTAATATGAGATGTATATTTATTTTACTTTTGCAAAAATAAATATCCATTTTTTAGGGTAATTAAATAGAAATAGAAATAATAATATTATTAAAATAATCATTTATTAAAAATATTAATTACTTTAATTTTATTAACTATTTTTTTCTATTTGTAGGAATCAAGAGCTCCGGAATCATCTCAGCTGAAAGCCAACAAAAATTTGATGGTGGCAGGTAGAACAATTTCCTAACTGGTTCCAAATGCGAGTAAGACTACGATTTCAGTCTATATTTTATACATCTTCATCGTTTGGGTATTCCTAACAACCTGAAGTATATTTCATAGATAAACCATTTATATCTTCAATCCCTAGTCACATCTTTTAGAGGAAATATGGTCTCTAAGAAATGGTCCGCTAATGGGGCAATCAATATCGTATTCAAGATGTATAGTGGGTAAAGTTAGACTATAAATGGCCCGCAACAGGCATCATAGAACCCAAAATAGTGCATTGTTATGTTGGGGGATCCATCGGGTGAAGAAACAGATTATTATGGTTATTTGCAGTGCGTTCTTGAGTTACGATATATACTCAAATACAAAGTAGTATTATTTCAATGTGAATGATTTGATACTAGTAGAAGATCAGGAATTAAGGTAGAAACCCTTCGCACAAGCATTAATGTTATCCATTTTTGTTATCAAGATGAGTCATTCGTCCTTGCATCTCAAGCAAAATAAGTTTTCTATGTAGATGACACAAAGATAAGATCACAATGGCAAGTTGTTGCACATTCTATCCATTAACATCTTTGGAGTATTCCACATGGTAACGCCCTGCAACAAACTTATAGTAAGAACATCCCAATCGGAGAGTATGTGGATTAGGACGAAGTAACGACTATGAATCCTCTCATTGGAGTTCTAAGTGAACTTGAGATTTTTTAGTTAAATAGAGAGTCACACCCTGATAAAATTAATGAGACCATTGTATGTATCTCAAAGATGGATGGAATAACTGATGAGCTGGATGAAGTTCCACAGGACTCAGAGGAAATTGATAACTTATATGAATATCTCGACTGATATACTAGTTCTATTCCATGGAATTGATCATTACGAAAACAGAGCCTTGCCCCCGGATAATTACATAGATGATTCCATGGCCCCTTATAGTCAATAGTAATGTAAACATATAGGGTCTATGACGTTTACCTCATATGTGCTTGTCTCTGTGCCTGCGAGCAGTATCGCGACCACCTCACCTATCGCCTTCTCCCTAGGTATTATCACGACCAGCCATGGTATTGACCACGAGTGTCCAGGGACATGCCCTCTCCCTGGACCACGGCGAGCGACACCATGGGAGGCCTCACCTTGCACCTATGTGGCAGGCGATAGGTGAGGTAGGCTGCAGTATCACCCGTGTATCACCAGGCTCCTTGGAGCACCATGGGCGTTACTGCGGTCGGCTTCTTCTAGTGCCTAAGACACAGGCAATATACACAGGCACCCACGGTGTTACCCATGGCAATTGATCACTTTAATTACGCCTGCCTTGGGAATCACCTAACTTGACAGGACCTCAATTTTTGATATAATTCATTAGTACAATTTATAATCACTATGTTTCCTTTAAAATTGAAAATAAATAATACTTTTGGTCACACATCATGATAGGCACAAAATTAGTTATCTATGCAAGGTAAAATGCATTCATGCATGCAAGCATTTGTTTCCATTGGTTCTAATAAAGAAAGTTCTGTTATTTTTGTATGTAAGCTACAATGGTGCTTGGGCGTCGTAGAGGATGGGGTTGATATTCACGGCTTGCCTATCTTGCCACACATCAGTAAAATATAGAGGAGTTAACATTACTAGAATGTGCTCCACAACAAATAGTGCTTCCAAGCACTTCTTTTAGAGGGTAGGGACACCTTCCATCCTCTTCCAGATGACGGAATGTGAACATTGAATAGCCATCGGAGTTGACTTCTCAGAAGACATAATAGTCTGCACACTCATAAGGCCCACAATTGTAAACAACGACGAGTTTATGCAATATTGGCAATGGATCTAAGACTCAAGACTTCCCACAATCATTGGGGATAAGGGCAAGCTCAGCCGGTGTGTCATTCAATGGACTCTGCCTTAAATTTTGACTGAAACATTCATAAACAAAAAAATATAGTATATGCATAGATTGTGATCTATGCATTAACATATAATTCTCACCAGGATGCTAGAGGGAGGATGGGGTCAATCTAAGAATACATTCCTAAATAATATATAGAAAATTCAGTTCATCATGTCTTTTGAAATTGACCCTGATATCGGCAAGTCAACTATTGAATAGGGTTGAAAGCATTTGTTGAGGACCGTTCAATATATTATTAGGGAATTAGCACCAATATTATTAAGAACTTGGAGGAAGCATGGGTTCAAGCAGTTATTGATGAGTACTTCAGGGCTGGCTATAAAAGAGTTGACAAAATATTTTACGACCACTACTACAAAGTCCGAGATCAAGGCGATGATCTAGTCAACTCAATACCTAATGGTGTGAGGATGCCTAGCTGGACCTTCTTGTATAATTACTTCTAATTACCCGAATTTCAAATATATTACTTATAGCCAACACTCCCACATCACAATCATTACTTTAATGCAACATATAAGTTTATACCCATCTCCATAAATGTAGCATATGTTGTTGGTCGTTAAGGCTAACTAGAAGAAGATGAAGTATACACACTACATGGGGCCAAAGCCATTCATGGTTGTTCTAGCTGAATGACTAACAATTTTGCTCCCACAAATTTATGTAACGCAATTCTCATGTCCGATCTAAACTTTCATGAATTTAAGAACTTCTACTACTGTGTAATAGGAGAATGAATATTCTAATAGTCCAATTGATCGAATTGAACTGTTCAAAGAGACCCAAAACCATAAGTTGGACGGCAAATTCATAGCTCTAGAGGCAGAGAATGCATACGTGAGTACAACTAACTGCTCCAACCCTTTTTCTATTTTGAAAATTGTTTTTGACGTCCCTTGTTATATGAACCATGATGCATTCTCATTTATATGCAGAGGAAGTACAAACTAGTTCGGAGTCTGTAGAGTCACCCATGACAGCAAATGCTATCTACGATAAGGTTATTAGGAAGAGCTTTGGATATATTAAGGGACTAGGTCACATACCTAAGCCGCTAAAAGTCGGTTCAATCCTAATTAGCCTCATGGGAGTTCTATAGTGATCGAAGAAGAATTAGCTTTTACGAAGGAAGAGTTAACTGCCACCAAGGAAGAGCTTAGGAGTACAAAGGAAGAGTTAGCAACTGCCAACAATCGAATTAATGCATATCTAATGAGACAAGAGAGATTAGGTAGTTGTTAAATTCACTTATCAATCTACCGACACCTGCATTACTGATCTCAACTCAATTAGGTTGTCCAGACATACTGAGAAGTAACTTGTCCCCTCTACAATAAAATGACTACCGCATAATTTTCTATTGTGATATATGAGTTTGATGCCTTCACATATGACTCCCGTTGATTATTATTGTGAACAAGACTGTTTAATCATGACAAAGGACAAGAGAAATGAGCCAATGAAGTTGTTCATTATTACATTTTTGTCTTTTTACAAGAGGCCTCAATATGTAAGTGACCCTTATTATAGGCAGTACCAACAATTTACTTTTCATTATAAATTGTTTATTGAGACACAATATTTATAGGGCCTCTTGTGGCTTATATAATTATCAATTTGTACGTTTAATTTTTGGAATTTAATCACCTATTAATGTCCAAATTTAATATATAGTTATATGAACAATGACTTTTATTGTTTCATTTATCACAAACCGTGGCCAAATATTAAAAATTAAAAGCAATTATATTCAGCCCATTTTTCGGTTACATATAACTTTATGAAACTATCTTGGCTTAGCTGCATAAAGTTATATGTAGCCCTTTCTTGGGGTTGCAAATTGCCAAATATAGCTATTCAAAATGGTGCATTTAGTTATTTGTAGCCGTTCGAAAATAGTGGCATTTATTTCTTTGTAGCCATTTTTCTTAGGAGCAAATAGGCAAATGCACCGCGCCTTCGACTGCATGTAGTTATTTGGTACCATTTTTTTGGCTGGAATTGGGTAAATGCTGCTGTTTTTTCGGCAACAATAGGGCAAATGCGGCCGTTTGTATCTTGCATAAGATTAAACGCAGCTGTGCGGAAAACAGAGCCATATAACTTTTCTTGATTTTACTGAGCTGCTCGAAAAATAAATCAACAGACAAATAATTAAAAAAACAGGTTAGATGTCCGTAGTTGAATGGATAGGCCTATTCTGTAAGGAAAGCCTGTTGTGGAAAGAGATTTGTTGAATGGGATTGGCCTGTTCTGAGTAATTGGCCCAGTCGATAGACTTGGCTAACAAGCTGAATTTCCGTTATGGTTTTGGCTGGGCGTTCTCGAATAGGATTCACTGTTGACGCTTTGGCTTCTTGAGTTTTCGTCCAAATGGGCCCAATTTTGTTAAAACCGTAGGTGTCTACATGGCTTTTCCCTTCAATTTCAGGAAGATTTTCTACATAAATCTGTCTCTGGTGTGATTAAGCTTGTCGGGCCCATCAAATTGGTGCCAACAGAATTTTAGGTTGACCCTCATAAGTAAAGCGTACCCAAACTTGAGAATTATGCTGTTGCCACTATAGTTGGTGTGCAACCGTCTAGTCCCAGGTCCACCGTAGTCTCATACCAAGTGTTGTCCACTTTGGGCTGCAGCCCGCACAGTTTATTCTCTTGGGTCAATCCTCTAACGTTAATTTCTCTCCTACTAATTTTTTTCAATGTGGGATTCCTCGCCTCACGCCCACAATCAGGCCCAAAAATATTCGGTTCGGACCGTCCCGTAATGAGAAATCGATGCAATGTGTACAGTGGACTACACGATTCAAGTCATGTAACCACCCGAAGGAGATGCATTAAACAGGTCAGTGGTCGGACGTTGCTTTATGCGGTCTGATTTCAGAAACTGGATATTTCAAGTGAGCAGCCGTCGAAGCATCAAAGACGTGTGTAACCTAGTTCCCCACCTCCACAGACTGTAAGACTATAGCATTTTTCATGTAGCCTGCCTCTAAGAACAAATGCCACAGGCTCTTTGGAAATTGGATCATTAAAATAATTATTTTGTTTGCTATGAATGCAATTATTTTATTAAACAATTAAATTCCTGTCACACGCCACCTTTACAGTGATAATCACTTAAGCTCAATAACAGAGCTATATTATTTAGCATGTGTGACGTCCACAACCATCCAATACAAAAGAAATAATCAAAGACCCAAATTCAACTCGCACCAGGATAGGCTCGCCATGTGTACACGAGGGATGGCGTGGGCCCATGAAGATGCCTAAAAGAGCAGAAGCTGCACTGCTGCTCTTCGATCTCTCCTCGTGGATTGCCCAGATATATCTTAGTTCTTCTGGGGACAAAGCACCTCATTGATTACTTTCTCCAGGTTGGTGTATGAAGAT
>JAYJMB010043564.1:0-31555 GCA_036873735.1 Pouteria campechiana
AATTGAGTTGGAGAAATGAGTTTACCTTCACTCTTTTGATGAAATCAAGCTCTTCCTTCAATTCTCCTCTCAAATCAGTAGGCCACTCATATCTCAACAACTTATTGTTGAATAATAACATCTCAAAGGATAAAAATGGGTTGGAAATGATCTCTCCTTTGCTTGGGAATTTTTACCAAGCAATTTCGTTGAGATTTGATGGAAGATGGGGCATGGGAGAAATGGCTTGTTCGTTCTCCCTGGTTGGGCATGAGAAGACAGAGAGAATATGGGGGTGGGGACATCTCTTACTTAGGGTTATTTAAGTTTAGACTTGGTGCTCCACAAGGATATGCCACACTATGCAGCCACAACTCTATTTAATCCCGTCCTTAATTTTTCACCCGATATAGTCTCAGTAATTGGAGCATATCATTTTCTGATGATATCCAAATGACATGATTTTTGATGAATTGGAAATATAACTTCAATAAATACAACTTTCATGTTAACAACATGTTATAAATCATCCCACAAATATATCAAAAAATTAATTAAAGTGGCCAAATAATTCACATCGTTACTGTTTAGCAGTTTAAAATAGTCTCGCTATTTTGATCATAATTTCTTCATCCGATATCAAAATTAAGTGATTCTTAATTATTTGGAAAGATAATTTCAATATATACAACTTTTATATTGAACATTGTTTCTAAGTCATCCATTATATATGTTAAAAATTGAACACAAATGGCCCATTTTTCAAATTTAACATTTTCTTAAAATAGACTTATACAGTTTGGAATTTTTCTCAATATTTCCTTTATTTAATTTCATTCCTTTTTCTAATTTTCATATAATTTTATCACATAATTTGTACCCACAAAATGTAATAATTTTTATGCATAATTAAAATGACATCATGTAATTATTAAAACATATACTCATTAATTTCCATCTTAAATTATGCATCATGTCAAAAACGTTTCTAAACTTCTCATGCATTTGCTCATGCATTAAAATCATAATTTTTCTCATTAATTAATCATCAAATATCCAAAATTTGGGTTTATCAACTGTAATTTAATCATAACATTATTTTCACATGTGCATATTAAATTCAGCATGCACCGTTTTATCTTGAATTTCACAAATTTTCCTACTCCAAATTAAAATTTCAATTTTACTTGCTATAATAAATTAAGAATCATAACTTTTTAATAATAATATATAATTTAACACCACCAGGTGTTGCACCATTATAGAGAAAGAAAATAAGGGACAAAAGAAAAACAAATTAAGTAAAGAAATATGTTTTGAATGGGCGGATCACATCCCATGAACTAAAAAGAAAACAAGTTTGGGGCGTGATAGTATCACGTTCCACCTTCCGAGGTGTGACTTATCATTTTCAGCTTGACTTGCCCACTTTTAGGGTGGGGTGATTAAGTCCCATTTTGGAACTCGACTAGTTTCTACAAAAAAAAATAGGCAGCGTTTCCCCTAAATTATTAGGATTTAACCTATATAATATTTATCAAATAAAATAAAATAATGATATTAGTTCTAAAATACATATGCCCATACTCCCATAGCCTAAGACCTAGATGAATCATGATGGCACTCCATATCTTTCTATTTATATAATTTCATTTATAATATGATAAATAATTCACTAAGACATGCTTTTACACCACTTATTCATCATTTGAGATCTCATAAATACAAATTCATAAATACACTTTAAATTTCCAATTTCAACTCATTATGTTAAAGTTTAGTTGTTTTCAAATCTTGCTTCTCAGTTGCAACTCACAATTGAAATTTTTTACTTGACCTGCCAGCTAAAAATATAAATAAGAAGGCATGAGTCCAGGCAACTTGTAAGCAGGCATAATTCAAAAATAATAATAAATTAAAGTAACATGTTTATAACAAACACATCATTTCATATCCAAATAATCAAAATCTATACTCATGAAACCCTTATTTACATTATCAAATCAATCTCAAATAATTGCATTTAATCATGCCAATATACTTCATACATACATATCAAATTTATCAGTTTCTACAAATCATAATATCATTTCTATAAATCATTCTCACTATTCCTCAACAATCAAATAGCCTTCCCATAAACAAAACATTAAGTAATTCCATCTAAATACATATCAGAAATATAGAAATATGGGATATGCACTATCCCCAACCAAAACACAAATGCCTGGTCACACAAATGAAATATTTCATGTAGCCAAAAGAAAGAGCCTACTTTCATTAGTGTAGAATCATAGCACCACACCAAAACAATTCTTTAAATTCTTTGGTTCAAAATCCAAGTTCAATTATCCCTGCATATATCATATGTATCACAAATTCAAGCCCCCTTTATTTCTTATTGAAGTAATTTGTCAAATATATAACATACATTATTTAACTTAACAATTGCATTAGGATATAACCTCTAAATTCCATTTCCACATTAGTGGATTTAAAAACCACAGGTGTTACAGTAAGTAATACAACCCAAAATTAAGGAAAGATAGAGAAAGCCCCAACAAAAGTTAGGAGAGTGAACAATCTTATGCAAGTTTATTATGTCTCTTACTTTGTTGATCTTTGCTTCCTTTCTTTGTTAGCTAAACCAAAGGCCCCATTACAAGCTTAGTTAAGACCTATTGATCCAAGTGAATAAGAGTTGTCTAAATTAATGGAGACGGACTATGAAAAGAAAGCTTATGATATATTTTGTGAAAATCATTAGAATCATTAGTTCACATATTACAAGTTGACAAGTATGAATGGAAGCAACATAGCACACACATTCACAATTTTTACTTCATGACAGGATTGATGTAGTATGAGTTTCATGTAATTATTTTGGAAGTATTTTGACTAAAATCTAAATTATATATATATATATATGTGTGTGTGTGTGTGTGTGTGTGTAATTTATCTAGCATGTGTTTGATTATTCGAGACAGAGGTCATTCTAATTGTTTCACTAGTCTGGTTGTTAAGTTTGCTTGAGGATAAGCAAGGGTTTAAGTTTGGGTATTTGATGAGTAAATTTTATTTACTTATATTTTGTATTTTCAATCTTAATTCTATGTAATCTTTGATTAGTTTTATGTCAATTTCATATGTTTTTATTATGTGTTTAGTTTAATGGAAGAGTGGAGAAAAGGAGAGAAAGCAAGCAAATATGGAACAGCAAAGCAGTGAAGGAAGGCAAACACAACAATAAAAAAGCAGAGCTGAAGATGTAAAGGAGCTAATGTGGATAGCATGGTGGCACCACCACGCCAGCGGCTGATCACACCACAAATTTTATATTTTTTAATTATACAAAATTGCTAGGATTTTAAGCCCTATTTTTAGTAGTTTTGAATATTTTTTCAGAGGGAGTCTAGGGTTTTCTTGGAGGCTACACTAAGGAGATTTTGGGGAGAAAAGGAAGATTCAATAAGAGCGAAGGTGATTCAAGAAGACTAATTGCAGTATGATGTTCATCATGAAGGTAGTATCTTTTATTTTCTTCATGAACTAATTTTTTCTTTCTAGGGTGAAGATGTAGCCCTTTTTGATGAACCTTGTTATTTGGATTATTGATTATTTAATGCAAATCTATATTTTTATTCATGAGTTTTATTTTAATCTTTTGATTTGTGTATCACTAGTTTCATAAATCTTATTGATTGTATATACATGGTTAAGGCACACACCTAACACACAACCATGAGCTTCCTTTAATGAGAAAAGTAGAAGGTTAAGGTGCACACCTAACACAACCATTTTCTACTTAGTTCATAGTTCTAAATCGTAATAGGTTTTTACCTTAGTTATGCTACACACCATAGGTAATTAGAATGAGTGAAAGCGCTTGATTTAAACTCGAACACCAAATGGTAATAATCATATCATAGAAAGAATGAACCCAAGCAAGCATTGAATTCAATATCTAAATAGTAAGAATCATTAAGTAGTGAAATCTGAACCCTAGACCTTTGCCACTTGCAATCCATCCTATATCATTCTATAGCTCTAGATTTTTTATTATCTTCTTAGTTTATTATTCTTATTAGTTCAAACCAACAATCCATCTTTTTTAAGTTAGTTTTAGTTAGTAACTCAATTTAATTAAATTAGTTGACCATTCTCTATGGGATCGACTCTTGCTCATGCACATTATACTACTATACACTCATGCATTGCGATGCATTATAATTTAAACTATTAGAAGTCTTGAGGGAGATGGAAATATTATTCTAGGAGGCCTTCATGCTGAAAGCAATTGAAGAAGTTTTTTAGTATATGCATCTTAAAAATATTCTAATTGAGGAATGTTAATTATATGACCTATGGTTGTGAGAGGAGGACTGGGGATAAGTTGGATTCTGTAAAGGGCAATTTAATTAGTGATTTGTGGAAATGGTAGTTCTTTAGGATGAATATTGAGGTTGTAGGATAGAAATATTTGAGAGATGGTAGAATAGATATCTGATTGAGCTTTGAATTCAGAATATGTTAGTTTAATTGGATGAAAAATATGAAGAAGAATATCACAATTTTCATCAACTAGCTTTGGAGAAGGTGGAGGAGTTGGAGCTTTCTTCTGTAGATGTGGAAGAAGTTCTTCAATTAGTGATGGAAGAATTTCTCCTGATAGAATAAGATCATAATAAGACCAATCCAAAAAGATTGATGGTCCATGGGGAAGGAAACAAAACCTAGGAAGTGGGCTAGTGAAAAACTGTCCATGCCTAATAATAGCTCTATAGGGATTAGAAAGATGTTCTTTTGGTAGAATGGGTAATAGTTCAATGGGTATGAATTTTAGGAAGACTAAAGAGGGCGGTGTTTAAGTAGGAGTTTGAAGAATAGTTTCAGAGTGTTCAGCTTGAGTCTGGACAACTTTTGGAATTGGAGTGAATAAATATGAAATGGAAGATAATGAGTGTGTAGGAAAATGAATGGGTGAAGGAGATTCGTGATGTTGTTGGTGAGAAAATGGGTAGGATGGTGAATGTTGGGTTTTGACACCTTCAATTTTAGCTCTCAATGAATCTAGCTCGTGAACTAGTGATTCCCAAATTAAGTCTATCTTTATGTTGAGATTTGAGTTTTGGGTTTCAAGGTTCGTTAAACTTGCATGGATGGGCAATAGATGGGCTAAAGGAATGGTATCAATATTTTGTGGAATTGAGTAGGTGGGTTGATGAGATTGAGGAATGGATGATTGTTGCTGAGTTTGGGTAGGTCTGGAAGGTACTGTTGCTATACTTTCCTCTCTACCCTCTTGTTCTATCTCTTCTTTATTTCTTCTTATGGCTTCTTGTCTTACATTTGTTGCTTCTTCCGTAGTCTCTTGCCTGCCTCTTTTCTCTTCTTCAGTTCTTATTCTCTTTATTTGTTCTTATTTTCTTGGATTCTAAGAAATCCAGCCTTGTGGAGTTGATGTGAAGCCTATTCTCTTTAAAGTATCATTATTTATTATTTCTCTTGCCATGAACTCTTCTCCATCTTCTTTGGAAAGATCAATATTGACTATTTTAAGAAATTTGCTCATTATTATCCCATAAGGAAGATAATACTTGGTAGATGTCTTGACCAAGTATAGCTGATCAGCAATAATTTGAGCTAAGTCTACTCTCTTCCTATGCTTCATAGCCCATAAAATTCTGACTTCCTTCTCAAAAATTTGATTTGTACCTCCTGACTTTGGATATATATTGTTGAAGATCAATATATGAGCAAGCTTAAGACCTAGATTCAGATGATTGACATGCAAGTAATTTATATTCTCTTTGACTTCTACCCTAGCCAGATCTGAAAATAGCTTAGTTGTGTTAGATGACCAATCTATTTCTTGTTTTTCTATCTTAGGAATGCTGAATGCATTTCTTATACTGTCTAGAAATAGATTTATTTTTGTCTTTCCAATCCACGATTTTCTTATGTTGTAATTGAAATTGGTGACCAAGGCTTGAACTATTCTAGTGTAGCATTTATCCTTGTAGCTCATGAAATTTTCCCAGCCTTAGAACTTAATCCAATTGTTACTTCAAAGTTTAGACCATTTTCTCCAAATACTTTAAAATCAAAAATATTCCTTTAATAATTTTTCTTCCTTCAAAATACTTGATAAGTTATTGTGAGTCAAAGAGTTGTTATTGAAGATAACCTTTAGGATGTAATTTTTGATTTTTCTTATCTTCCTTGGAGTCTCTTCTTCTGAACTTTCTCTTCCCTTATCTCAAAATCTATAGATGAGATTTCAGCTCGTTTGCTCACCCTCTTTGTCCTAGCCATTTACAATAGCTTAGAGGATTTTTGGCTTAGGGTTTTGAAAGAAAGGGTTTTTGAAGATTCTGGAAAATGATAAATCTCTAAGGATGAAGTGAAGTGAGAATGATTTGGAGGAGGGAAAAATGTAGGCAACACAAAGATTTGAATCACCGTTTTTGAAGAAGGGCTCAGAGATTGGAAACAATTGTGCAAAATTTTTGACATTAGGGTTTTTGTTATAAAGTTGGAGCTTCTGATCTATGATGTCAGAGTTTCTATGGTGATAAGAGGGTTATCAGAACTTCTAACTTCTGTGCTTATAAGCTTAAAAGTTCTGAGCATGTATTATGCAAAAGGGGTTTTCAAAACCAGAAGTTCTAGTGCAATTAAGTTCATGCATCGGAAGTTCTAAGTAGATGTCACAGAACTTTTGTGGCAAATGTTAATTTTGAAAAATTATTCTGAGATTATGTTAGAATTTCTGTAATACTTCTGAAGCATTTGACAGGTCCTATTAGAATTTATGAATTATTTCTGAAGCATTCTAAATGTTGGAAATTTAACATTTATGAATGATCTTAGGCATTTTAATTATTATTATGTGATCATTAACATTGTAAAATGATTAAATCATGTAACATGCATTTTATGCACATGGATCTAGTACACCATGTTCTCTCCTAATTTTATAGAATATATCCTCTGGAAGTGGTTTTGTAAAAATGTTTGTTAAATAATTTTTAGTTGGTACATATTCTAAACAAATATCATGTTTTTGTACTTGATCTCTAATAAAGTGATGTCTGACCTCTATGCGTTTAGTTCTGGAATGCAATACTAGATTCTTTATTAGATTTATTACACTAGTGTTAACAAATTTTAGACCATAATCATTTAATTGTTGTTTCATCCATAATCTATGCATAACAACTACTTGCAATTACATATTTAGCTTCAGCAGCTGATAAAGCAGCAGATGTTTGTTTCTCAGAAAACCATGATATGATCATGCTTCCAAGAAATTGAAATGATCTTGAGGTACTCTTCTTATCTATCTTGTATCCTGCAAAGTCTTAGTTAGAGTACCTAACTAATTCAAATTTTGAACCTTTTGGATACCATAAACCAAGGTTTGGAGGGTCTGAAAGGTATCTAAATATTCTCTTAACAACAACTAGATGTGATTCTTTAGAATCTGACTAACATTGTGCACACATGTAGGCCTTGAACATAATATATGGTCTATTTGCAGTTAAATATAAAAGAGATTGTATCATGCTTCTATAGAGTTTTTGATAGATAGAATTTTCTTTTTCATCCTTATCCATTTTAATGGATGTACTCATTGGTTTCTCCAATGATTTTCCTTCTTCTAAATCAAATTTCTTAAGTAATTCTTTGGTGTATTTTGCTTAATGGATTAAGATTCCTTCCATTATCTATTTTATTTGAAGTCCCAAAAAAGAAGTTTATCTCACCCATTAAACTCATCTAAAACTCTCCTTACATTACTTTAGAGAAATTTTGACATAATTTATCATTAGTTGTATCAAATATAATATCCTCCACATAGATTTGAATAATTAGCATATTACTTTTGTCATGCCTAATGAAGAGTGTGGTGTCTACTTTACCTCTAGTCAAAGTTATAAAACCTAAATGTAATTCATTTAGCATTTCTTCATGACTAGGAGTTTCAAAATCAGAATATACCTGCTCTTCATGGATTGCCATAAAGCTAATTCCCCTATGGAGTTCATCATGAATGCTTTTGTTTGGAGAGAGTTAGCTGATTTAAGCTTCATGTTCTTCTTCTTCCTCACTCTTGCTTTCATTTATTATGTTTTCTAGCATTTCCCATGCTGCTAGATTTTTCTTTTTCTTCTAAAATCTTTTATTTGTCTTGTTGTTGTTGTTGATGATGCTGCTATTGTTCTTTCGATCAAAGTATGAGTTGTACCTCTTCTTTTGCTAATCATTTTATCTCGTGTCTGATTTTGGATAGTCAAACTTCATGTGTTAGGTTTCCCATAATTGTAATAGGTGGGTGGTTCTTTCTTTCTGTTATTTCTTCTAAAAGTATTTCTTGAACTATTTCCAAACCTTTTCTTCTTTAGCATAGATTTGACTCTTCTTGTAATCATTGCCATTTCCTCATTTGCTTCTCCACTTGTGGATGCATTAGTTTGAGATTTGTCATTCTCTGACTCAGCTTTAAGAGCAATTACTTTCTTACCCTATGATTTTTTTGTATTTTTCTTCTTTATTAATATCTCATAGTCATAAGAGAACCCATGAGTTCTTCTAGACCTATTGTGTCCAAATTCCTTACTTCTTGGATTCCTGTCACTTTTGGCATCCATTGCTTAGTCAAAGATCTTAGGATTTTCTTCACCATTTTGGGCTCTGCATACTTTTCTCCTAGATTTTTCAGCCCATTTGTTATCATTTGAAACCTTCCAAATATGTTTGAGATTGATTCTGTCTCCTTCATGTTGAAAGCTTCATATTCCGGCCTAAAAGCTTCATATTCCTGCCTGAAAGCTTCATATTCTTGCACAAGAAGATTTATCTTGATTTCCCATACTTGCTTTGTGCCTTTGTGTAACCTCTAGTTTTTCCCAGATTTTCTTTGTTGTATTGCAAGAGGATATCTTGTCAAATTTAGAGGATGTGAGAGTGCAATAAAGGCAATTCTTTGCCTTAGCATCTTTTTTAGCTGCTAGAATGTCCTCAGCAGTATATTTATCTTTAGTGTTTAGGACAATCATTCCATCTTTGATGGTTTTCCATAGCTGATAATCTGAGGCAATCAAGAATCTTTTCATTCTCATCTTCTAGTATCCATAGTTTGTACCATCAAATAGTGGAGGTCTGGAAGTAGATTGACCTTCAGCAGAAGTGTTATGGAAATAGCTAGCCATAGAAATCTCTTCATAAGTTATATGATTGGAATAATAATGCATAACGGATGAAGCCTACTCTAATGTCAATTGTTGGTCCCGTTCAAATGGTGACTTGAGAGGGGAGGTGAATTGAGTCTTTAAAAATTTTGGTTAGATGATAAACAATGAGCAAGACTAAAAAAATTACAAATAACATAATGCACTCAAAGTAGTATTTTTATAGTGGTTCGACCCTTTACTTGAGTTCCTACTCCACTTCTCTAAGTAAGCCTGTTCTACTAAATTCAGGTTTCACTAACACTTGTTGGTTTTACAAGCTCACCAACAACTTACTAGTTTTCTAAGTTCACCAGAAACTTTTAAACAAATATTCAGCAAGTATCCTACTTGCTTTCACTACACAGATGCAAGTTCTCAAACTTGTAAACATACGCAAAAATAAAAGCATATAAATATTAATGCCTCTAATAAACTGATTTTATACTAAGTTTGAAAGCAATAAACACAAATAATATGATAATAAAAGTAGTAGAATTCAAATCTCTAGAAGTGGTTGAATGAATGGCTTTGAATGCTCCTTTGAATGAACTACAATGGAGTTGAAATCATGAAAGAAAAGCCTTAAAGACTTAGTAAATGCTCTCTCTTATTTTTCTGTGTGAAAACCATTATCTTCTTTGATTTCACTTAACTCCTTTTATATTTGAGATCTCTAACTTTCTTTGATGTCTTTGACTTTCTCTGTTATGGTAGGTGAGAATCATTAAATACTAAGAAATGTTCAAATTTAAGACTGTTATACGTTCAGTGAGGTTTTGGAGGCTATGAATTAACTTCAAATCCTCTGAGCTTCTAAGTAATATGGAGTTTCTGCACACCTCACACAAATCATTATTTCTTTGGATGCACCAAAGATGTGCTTTGGAGGCTTTGAAGTAGCGCAACGGGAGCAACCTATGTCGGATGAATTGATGCTGACTCTAAAGTTCTGGTTTGTATCTGAAATAAGTGTTCCATGACTTCAAAGGAGTTCTTTGTTTCCAAAGTAAGTATTCCATGACTTTGAGGGAGTAATTCTGACTCCCATAAGTCATATTCACTAAAGAGGGTCAAGTCTATTAACTCCAAAGGCAGAATGTCGATGTCTCAGAAATTCCTTGTCGACTCCAAAGAGCTTTAACTATCTCCAAAGGTTTTGAGTTCGTAACTCTAAAGCAACTTAATTGATTCTGAAGTAATTGACTTAACTCCAAAACTTGTAAGCCTATGAATCTGAAGTGCGTTAATAGACTCCAAAGTATCTGAGCTCGTGATTCTGAAGTAGTAGCAACACTCTGATGTTATTTCTTTCTTTCTCCGAACTACTTTAGTGGCTCCGAAACGCCTTTGTTTGGCTCCGATGCATTTTCGCTGAATCTAACATTTTGTGACTTTGTGATTTCGAAAGGTTTTTCCCTTTATCTCTAAAGTATCTCAGTGGCTCTGAAGCGTTAACCTCTTGTCTCTGAAGAAGTTTTAGCAACTTGGAAGGAATGAAATTTAAACTTGAAACTGACTCCAAAGCTTCCTAGTAAACTTTAAACTTTTTGTTTTCTTCAATTAAGTATATCTATGATTTATATACTTAGTTTTCTTGAGCATTTAATTAGTTTCTTCCTTTAATCATCATTAAGATTATTCTCAAGTTAAGTATGGAAAGTTATTTTTGGAAAATGCTTGAGAATGAATTATTAATGTTTCACTCATGTATTTGCTCATCATCAAAACACAGTTGGTTAAGAATGTTCATCATCAAAATCAAGCTATTTTAAGAGTGTATGTTAAATAGGAGAATATCCCATTTATGAATATGAATCGGGGATAGAGGCTATCCCGACATTGTATATGAATTGTTAGTTAGGAATGATTGGACGGATGGGGATAATAGATATCCCATTATGTTGCATTAGTTAATGTTTATATGTTATCTGAATAGGTAGATTGATAATTAAGGGGGATAGGAAATATCCCATGATTCTTCTTTCTATTGTGTATGTATGAATATGTGTGAATATGCGAAGCAATGGGAATATTGAGTATCTCAGAATTCTTATTCTAATAATTGAATGAATGATGGAATTGATATGGTATAGCATCGTTATGACAAAATGATCTATGATATGTAAAAATGACAGAATGGCATAGAACATTATGTTAGAATAATGAGGACTTAGGCCTTATGGTATGAATGCACAATCATGTATTTATTTGTGTTCTGGTTCTATTTTAATTGATTATCATTTTCCTTATTGTGCCTACTTATTGAATTCACCCAAACTTATACCTTCTTATTCTTATTTTTTTTAGTTGATAAGTCAGGTAAAGAATCCCAATTGTGGGTTAGGGCTCAGTGTTGAGTCTAAGCCCTCTACTAAGCTTGATTTTGATGATGAATGTAATTAAATAAATAAGTTTTGATGATGAACAAATAAATGAATAAAGAATTAAGGTACTAACAAGTTACTTTTCAAGTGATGTAATATTTATAAGTCAAAACGGATTAAGGAGAGTAACTAAAAATAATAAATAGCACTAACTTGTTAAAATGAATTAAGGAGAGTAACTATGAAGTTTTAAGTGTATCATATTAAACTTCACAAGAAGAAATTTAGAGAATGCTCAAGTAAAAATCACTCAGAAGCAATTCAGAAGTATTTAGAAATACTTCAAAGAAAAATCAAAACCCAAAGTTTAGAAGTATTCAAAACTACTTCAGAACATCTTCAGAAATAAGTCAAAACCTTTTCAGAGACAAAGCATAATCCTCAAAATTAACTCCAAAGTAGTCTCGCTCAGAAGCATTCCTAAGTCTCCAGAAACACTTTAGAAGTAAAATGTTATACTTTGGAGAAAGCTCCTACACTCAGAAGCTCATCAAAAAGAACTTCAGAAATACTTCCAAGGCTCAGATATGATTCACAAGTCAAATGATCATGGTATAGAATAAGTTCAAAAGAAATATCTACACTAAGAACCTTGTCAAAAGTAATTCAAGATGTCAATCTTGCACTCAGAAGTTCTTCAGAAGATCTTCAAAGACATCTTCAAAAAGCCAAGACTCAAGAAGTATATTAGAAATAAAATTCAAGCTTCAAAGATACTTTAGAAGTTTTTCAGAAGCTAAAATATGACTGTTGACAAAATTAGAAACCAAGATTAGCCTTTAGAAGATTTGAGAGTGTTTAGCTAAGAACAACTCAAATTTTATCTTGGCTCAGAAGTTCTTAAGAGATGCTTAAGAAACTCTGATAGAAGGTGGATCTAATGGTAACTAACAATAAGACAAAGTCAGAATTTTTGAAGACTTTTCTCAGAAGTTCTGAAACCAGACAATATGTAAAATGTCATACCAAATCTACCAAATGCTTGAAAAATTGCAAAAAGTTATAATGACCATAATCCCTTCCATAACTTATAAAAGGATGATTAAAGCAACACACAAAAAATAGAAATATAGAGAAAAAGAGAAATTTCTAACTCAAGCATTTACAAGAACATTCAACATCTTCTTCCATTGTTCAACTCTAACTGCTTCAACATTATCAAAGCATTCAAAGCCAAATCTACTTCACTTTCAAGGAGGTTGATACATATTTCCTTATTGCTTACTTTGTTCATTTATTTAAGATTTTAATTTTTGCACAAATCTGCCTAAGTAAGAGGTACAAATCCATACATTTCTTTTTAGTATCTGTTAAAGCAAGCAGGGTGCTTGCTATTTATGTATTGAGAAAACCAAGTAGATGGACTTGTTGAAAGCATGAGTTGGTTGGTGAACTTTGAAAACTAGTGAATTTGTTGGTGAGCTTGAAAAATGAATATGTTTTTGATCAAGTTGATCAAAGTGTTAATGAAATCTGAGATCAATAGAGGAGATTAACTTAGAGAAGTAGAGTAGAAACTCAAGAAGAGCTGAACTAGATTTTTAGTAGGATATTTCCCTTAAAAATGGAAAAATTATAGAAAAATGTTAAAAATATAGGCCCTAGGGCAGGGCATGATAGTATTACTACCACACCCCCAAATTTATTTTCTTTTTAGTACATGGAGATGTGATCCCCTCAAATAAATGATGATTCTTTAATCATGTTCTTCTTTTATCTATTGTTTGTCTCAACCACTAATTACAATGAATTCTAGAGTTCAATTGAACTTGCATGCTTAGTCACCTAAATTAATGCTAAGTACTCAATGCCTTCAAAAGAAATAGCTATATGATCAATATGTAAAAGGAATCTGTAGTAAATTAGACAAATGATTGGGTCAAGTATATAGAGAAGAATGATTTTTGTCATTTTCATCCTAACCATTTTTATATATCTTTGACATGTCATTGGTTTTCTATGATGACCCTAATCAATGTTCAAAACACACAAACACAAATACTAACCAACTAAAACAAATATGGAATATAAGTACTGAAATACACCACACAGATTAGTCAAAAATAAGACAAATAAACAAAATGCAAAACACAAACCCCCAAACTTGAAATAAACATTGTCCTTAATGTTGAATAAAGGCAACAAAAAGGAGGACTTCACTGATATATATATATATATATTCATTCATCCTCTTCACCTTCCCATTCTTCAGATTCTGCTTCAAACAAAGGTGGGGGATAGGGAGAAAAGGTGGGTGGAGTGAGGAATATCACAGAACTATCTGCTTGTGACATTGCAACTTTGGAACATGGCATTTAAGGCATTAGTGTAGTCCACAATAAAATTGAACTATTGCCGATGCTCTATCACCATCCGATCTACTCTTTGGATTATGGATGCCTACCATTGTCATATCTCTACCATGTGAATGTTTTGGTCAGCTGGTCTTTGTTGGGAAGAACTCGATGCAATAGATGTACCAGCTTTCTCCTCTACACTACCTTGCCTGTCAAAAGAGCAAAGCACCGCATGAGTAATCGGTGGCCAAGGATGCTGAATCTCCTCAGATGGACTCATAGGAAACCCTACCTATAAGAATAAGTCGTAAATGAGTGAAGGGTGGCCCATATCACCCATCATCCATCCCATGATACACAAAATGATGGAGCCTTAAATTACTCCTCCCACATCAATTAACATTCCATTTTGAATGGCACAATTGAGGAGCACCCTTTCTCTATTAATGTTAGAGACATGATTTGTTGGCAGCAATTCCACTGAGAAGAAGTAGTGCAAAGCTCGACTATCAGAATTCAATTGCCCTCTAGGAAAGTTGAGTACTTTGTCATTCTTCTTATTCCATAGGCTACCTGATTTCCTAAGTAATAACAACATCATAGTCTAGCCCTTCCTCTATCTAGGCTGAATAGTCATCTTTGTCAATATCTTCCTAGTTGTAGAGCTGATTTATGGAGAATCAATTATAAGGCACCATCTTACCCCTCACCAATACTTTCAGTCTCTTTAGATCAATTGAGTGTTGTTCTCTTGCATTGGCATAGAACTCCCAAATCACTAGAACTAAAGCTAATCTTCATGGGGCTACAAACTGCTCCTAGCTCCTTTTTCAATAATATCATCAATATCTCCCTAGAGTGTAGCAAATCCCCTTTCAAGGATGCATTTCCTGCCAACAATTGATTTCTAGAAATGTTCAGCCACCTGTTCATTGAAAAATTTTGGCTTTATCTGTCAATCAGAGGTAGCAATTCTCTTTTGCTTAACCAGTCCAACAACCATTGATTTCTTAGGAGACATGGTGTATATAGAATGACAAACACACTATCAATGCAATCTGTTATATCCCTAAAGCACTTTGAAGTTTCTTAACACCAAACAAGCTTCTCTTGCAGCAATAATTACTCAATTGGCAATTGGGGACCCCCAAACTATAAAATAGTGGTTTTTCTTTACTGAGGCATTTCCACAAACACATGAGATGCATTGTGAATTCCCTTCAATTATGCCTTAAAATGGCTTCCAACTCCACCATACAACATCAACCTTCACTCAACTCCACTTGCAACATATGTCACTAAGAACTCTCCCAGTTGAAATGCCAATTCCACGAATACCACACGTTCACTTGTTTCAGGCAATTTTTCAAACACTTGATGTGCACAATGGAAAAGCTTCTTTCCAACGCCCTAATCCTCTTCCATTTCGATGTGATTCCAACAAAAACATTGTTATCAAGAAAATGAATCTCAAGGAAATGAGTTTCACTTAATTCCCCAAAGTTTTCTTCTAACCTCAAACTCCAATCTTGAGAATAGTTGTGAAAGAGGAATGAGAGAAAGACTTTGGTGTTTGGAAGATTAATGGTGATGGAAGAGATGGATTCATTGTTGATTTATGAGGGTTTACAAGATGGAAGGGTATTTGGAATGGAGAAGGGAAAATTTGAGAGTTAGGAGAAAAGAAACGGTTGCAAAGAGGAATGGGATGCATGACCTGTTTGTGGTGTTTAAATGAGGAGACTAGATCATGCACCATGGCCCCTATTTGGGCTCCATGGGGCCAATTTTTTTGCCCGCTGCCTTGCAAAAAAATGTGGTCAAGCACCATGGCACCAATTCTGCTGGCTATTTTTTCCCTTGATCTCTAATTCCTCCATTGTCTCATTTGTGATGTTTTAGCTTGCTTCTTTGCTTCCCTAATTAATCTTCCATCCTCCTTACTTCCCAAGCTCTTAATTAAGTTGCTCAATCCTGTTAAACATGATTAAATGACATCAAGTTATAACTTAAGTGATATACTAGTATATGTTTGACAACTTAAAATAAAATTTAATCAAATGTACTTATTATGAATGGAATGCTGCAAACAACTGTACAAAATCCACTACTAATTCTAAGAATTTAAAATAAACAAAAGATCAACAGCTAAGGTTGCCTCCTAAGAAGCATTAAGTTTATAGTACTCAGCCCGATTCTTTTCTCTTCATTCCTCTTCCTTGAAGTAGATGATGTCTCCACTTCTGCTTGTATGATCATAGTATGGCTTGATTCTCTACCCATTCAATTGAAATATTTTGCCATCATGAATGTGTAACTCCACCACTCCATGTGGAAACACCTTGTTCACAATGAAAGGCCCAAACCTTCTTAATTTCAGCTTACCTGGAAATAGCTTCAATCTAGAATTGAAGAGTAGAACCTGTTGGCCAGCTATGAATTCTCTCTGCAAGATGAGCTTATCATGCCATCTTTTAGTCTAGTCCTTATAAATCCATGCATTTTCATAAGCCTCATTCCAAAATTCATCCAACTCATTGAGTTAGAGCATTCTTTGCTTGCCCGAGGCCTCAACATCCAAGTTAAATTTCTTAATAGCCTATAATGCTTTGTGCTTCAATTCAACTAGAAGATGGCAAGATTTTCCAAACACCAGTCGGTATGACAACATGCCAATTAGTGTTTTTAACATTGTCCGATATGCCCTTCTGGACCAATCCTTCTGATTCCAACAAATTGTCTTCTCCAATATCTGCTTGATCTTCCTGTTGGAAATTTTCGCTTGTCCATTTGCTTGTGGATGATAAACGAGTGCAACCTTGTGTCTCACACCATACTTAGAAAGGTTGTTGAATAGTTTGTTGCAGAAATATGAACCCTCATCACTGATGATGGCTTGCGGTGTCCTAAATCTCACAAAAATATTTTTTTGCAAAAAACTTCAACACCACCTTTGCATCATTTGTTGTTGTGGCTACTGCTTCCACCCGCTTTGAGACATAGTCAACAATGAGTAAAATGTATGAATGGCCAAAAGAGATCAAAAGTGGGCCCATAAAATTAACCCCTAGATATCAAAAATCTCCACTTCAAGGATATTTATAAGCAATCACTCATGCCTTCTCGAAATCATTCCCTTTCACTAATAGCGATCATAAGTTTTCACAAACTCATAGCTGTCTTTGATGAGTGTAGGTTAATAAAACCCTAACTGAAGGAATTTTGCAGCTATCTTATCAGCATCATGATGGCCTCCATGTGGAGATAAATGGTAGCTTTGCAAAATGTCTTAAACTTCTTCCTCTAGGATGCATCTGTGGATGATTTGATTAGCACGCCTCTTGAAAAAGAACGGATCATCCCAAACATAAGCTTTGACGTCATGCAAGAATTTCTTCTTTCGCTACCTAGTGATGTTTGGAGGATAAGTTCCACACATAATGTAGTTCATGAAATCTCCCTACTACGAGAACCTTCCACTCAAGGCTAAGAGTTGTTCATTTGGAAACTTTTCCTCGATCGACTTTTCCTTTTCTAGGTATTCCAACCTTAACAAATAGTTTGCCACTACATTTTTGCTTCATCTTTTGTCCTAAATCTCCATATCAAATTCTTGTATTAGTTGGATCCACCAGATTAACCAAGGTTTGGCATCTTTCTTTGCAAATAGATATCTAATTGTAGAGTGGTCAGTATGCACTACTATGTTTGATCCAAAGATATAGGATCTAAACTTCTCCAAAGCGAACACTACAGCTAGCATCTCTTTTTCATCCTTCTAACCCACAACTGCCCCCAAAGCCCAATCGCTAGCATCATACATCACTTCAAACAGCTCATTCCAGTTAGGCATTATCAAGATTGGTACAAAAATCAATTTTTTTTAATTTGTTAAATGCCTACAAATACTCATTGTTATAGTCAAATATAGCATCTTTCTCAAAATGATTACACAACGATTTAACAATTTCTGAAAATTGTTTGATAAATCTCCCATAAAATCCAGCATGCCCTAAAAAACTTTAAACTTCTTTCCTTGTGGTTGGAGGTGAAAGTTATTCAATTGTTGTTAGTTTTCCCCAATCTACTTCCAATCCTTGAGAGGATACCTTGTGTCCCAATACTATTCCTTCTCTAACCAAGAAATAAAACTTCTCCCAATTCAATACCAAGTTAGTTTCCTCACTGTGTTTTAACACAAAAGATAAATTGTGGAAACATTGATCTAAAGTATAACCAAATACAAAAAAGTCATCCATGAGCCCTTCCATTATATTCTTCACCATATTGTGAAAGATTACCATCATACAATGTTAGAAGGTGGGTGGAGCGTAACACAACTCGAAAAGCATTCTACTATACACAAATGTACCATAGGGACAGGTAAAAGTAGTTTTTTTTGTCTTCTGGGTCACTCACAATTTGATTATATCCAAAGTAGCCATTAAGGAAATAGTAATACTCATGTCCTGCCAATCTATCCAACATTTGGTCAATAAATGGTAAAAGAAAATGTTACTTTCAAGTTGCCTTGTTCAATTTTTGATAATCAATATAAACCCTCCAACTTGTGACTATCCTAGCATGAATGAACTCATTGTTTTCATTGCTAATAATATTCATACCTCCTTTCTTTGGTACACATTGGACCGGACTTACCCATTCGTTGTCGGAGATAGCATATATAATACCTACTTTCAGTTACTTCAGCACCTCTACTCTTACAACCTCTTTAATTGATGGGTTAAATCTTCTTTGTGGTTCTCTTAATGGCTTGAATGAATCTTCTAGCAAAATTTTATGCATACAAATTATTGGGCTTATTCCCTTAATATCTTCAATTGACCATGAGATTGCCGATTTATGCTCTCTCAAGACTTGCAGCAATTTCTCTTCTTCTAGACTTGCCAGAGAGGAAGAAATGATCACTGGAAAAGAATAATTACTGCCCAGAAATGCATACCTCAGATGCTCAGGCAACTACTTAAGCTCCGTTGCAGCCTTCACTTCTTTGACCAATGAGCCTTCCTCCAGTGCTTCAATCTTCTTGTTTCTTCTTTCTGCAGAAACTATCTCCAATGCTAATATATGCTCCATGACTTCCCTGGAGCTTGTCTTGTCCTAGCTAACTAAATTTGAAATATAATTTTCTAAAGGATCTTAAATGCTTTTGTTAGTAAACACATAATCAATGCACTCATTCAAGACCTCTATCCTATTGCATGTTTCATTCTCAAGAGAAAAATTTATAGAATGATAAATGTTAAAATTTACTCATTTGTCATTAATCCTCAATGTTAACTCTCCTTTTTAGACATCGATTAATGCCCTTCCTATAGCTGAAAATGGTCTTCCCAAAATTAGGGGCACTTCATGATCTTCCTCCATGTCCAATATAATGAAATGTACTAGAAAGATGAACTAGTTCACCTTCACCAACACATCTTCAATAATTCCTCTGGGATTGATCAAAGACCTATCAACAAGCTTCTGTGTGATGGTCATAGGCTTCACCTCCCCAAGTCTGAGTTTCTAGAAAATACACGAAGGCATTAGATTAATGAATGCTTCTAAATCATACAATGCCTTATGAAAAGAGGAATTGCTTATGGTATAAGGGATAGTAAAACTCCCTGGGTCATTCAATTTCTGAGAGATCTTTCTCTAAAGAATCACGTTGCATTCCTCCATCAACTTCACTATTTCAAATTCCTTCAACTTTGGCTTCTTAGACATTATTTCTTTCATAAATTTAGCATAGTTGGGCATCTACTCGAAGGCTTCTAGGAACAGAATGTTAATATGAATCTTTTTAAATATTTCTAAAAACTTCTTGAATTGTTCATCTATCTTCTTCTTCTGGTTTCATTAAAGGAAAGGGAGCTTGGGGTTCAAAATAAGAGGATTGTCAGGAAACGTAATCCTCCCAAGTTGGTGGTCTTATTTTTTTGGTTCCTTTTCTTTATCTCTTCCTCTTCCTTTCCCTATATGTCATCTTGTCCTTCCTCCTTTGAGGAAATTTGTGTCTCTTCCTACATCTTTGGGGGTTCTAATTCTCTATAGCTTCTCAATGTCATAGCATAGAAATGCTACCTTGGGTTCTTCTCCATGTTACTTGGAAAAGTATCCATGTTCGAACTGCTGGACTAGCTCGGAAGTTGTCCAATCTGCAACTCCAATGACTTGATAGAAGCATTGATATTTCCCATTGTTGTCTCTATGTTATCAAGTCTTGTCTCATTCTTGAAAAACTTGTTTCGACTCTCATTCACAAAAGTGCTCATGAGATCTTCTAGGGATGGCTTCTTCTACTTTGGTTGAGATTGGTGTGGCTGTTGAAACCTGAGAGGATGGTTTATTGTTTCCTGTGATTTTCATAAGGAATATTATCTTGATTTCTCTAAATTTTAGGGTAATATTGGTTTTGCATGTTGTTCCCCCGGAAGTTACTATAGCCTTGGTGTTAACATACTATACTTCTTCTCTAATTGGATCTGTAGCCACGTATGCTTCAATTGGTAGAGAAGAAGAAGATGATTCTTCTACACTAGACATTCCCTTAGATGCAAAATTGGCAATAGCCAATTGATATGTCAAAGATGACATATTTGTACTTAGGGATATAATAGGGTCCAACTCAAGACAACCTGCCACCTTCCTCACCATGTTTCTTTCATTCAACAACTGGAATGTATTGGAAGTCATGTCTTCCAATAATTAGTATGCATCAGTTGCAGTCTTGGCAATTAGTGATCCTTCATATGTCGCATCAACCAAGATCATCATTTGGCCATTTAATCTACTATAAAATAACTGAATTTATAGTTGCAAAAATCTTCTGAGTAAATCCTTGAACCTCTCCCAACACTCATGAAGTGGTTAGAAGTCCAACAGTTGAAATTGGCCAATCTCTCTTCAGAGCTGAGTTGTCTTGGCTGGAGGGAAAAACTTTGCCAGGAATTTCTTCACCATCTCATCCCATGTCATGATATAGCTTGATTGTAGACACTATAACCAACCTCTTGCCTTATCACTCAATGAGAATGGGAAGAGCCTCAATAGGATGGCATCATCTAGTACTTCGTTCATCTTCATGGTGTCACTGATCTCACAGAACATAGCTAGATGGATGTTCGGGTCTTCACTTGGTAATCCCCCAAACTGGTTCTATTGTACCATGTTGATTAATGTTAACTTCAACTCAAAGTTATTAGCATTGATCGTTGGACAAGTGATGCCAGAATAGTTCTCATTGACCACTGGTCTAAAATAATCTTCGATTGCTCTCTATTGTGCCTATTAGTTTTGTTGTGCTCTTAACAGGATTTGTTGGTGTTGGTCTGGTTCTACCATTTCTCCAGATTCAGCTCGCTTCACTTTCTAAATTTCTTATAGTATTCTCTCTATTTCTGGATCAAAAGGAGTTAGATCAAAATTTCTTCAATTTTTCATACATTACTATGAGAGCTGAAGAAATTGAATGTACCATAATAAAAATAAAAGAAATATAAATACAATAAAAGAAAATAAAAAATTAAATTAAAGCTAGGATTATCTTTTTACAATATTAGTGAATAATTAAAATAACACAATCTTCAACAACAATGCCAAAAACTTGTTCTCTATAAATTATACTAGAAGTGCATGGTATCAAGTTTTATAATATAGTGATAAATGAGTATTGCATCCATAGGGATTAGATATTCCAACTACTCACTAACTATCCCCATGAATAATTCTAACTTTATATGGATAACTGATAAATAGGATATTAAATTAGAAATAAAATGGATAAGTTTCAAATAGAATAAATCAATGTATGAATATTCTAGAGGGTTGATTTCATTTATGCTTCATTCATGGTAATCTCAACTCATTCCTGATTAATCATTTCATTGGTTTATAAATCAAGAATCTCAATTCACTCGACCTCCTCTCTTGAGTGTTAGGCCAAATATCTATTCCTAATATCCTAATTTTGATATCTCTATAAAAAATAAAATAATGGAAATGCATTAAGATCTATGATTCTTTACAAAGATTTCATAAAACATAGAAGCTCTCCCTAGTCATCTATAATTTTATGTTGTGATGTCTAGATACTATTTAGGGTTACCTCTCCCGAGTGTCAAACCCTAAATATGTGATCAATCAATAGATGGCCAGTCAATTGAAGGCATTAAATATCAAACATCACAAATAAACTAAATTACAATATAAATCAAGAAAATAATTGATTAATCTATGAATTTCACATAAACTCCATCTCCCCTTTAGAAAAGGGGAAATTAGCTAGACATAAGGTAACATAAATTAATCCAATAAGAAATCAACATCATCTTTGTTTAAATCCCAAAATTAATTCAAAATCAAATCCACAATTACCAAGATTGAGATCAATTTAAACAAAGGAGACAATAGTAACAAAATTCTCCCTTGTTCTGATCCTTGTAAACCAGCTTCTTTCCTTGATCTTTGATACTTGATTTTCTCCTCTTCAAAGTGTCCTCTAAAGTGCTCTAAAAATCCTAAAAAAACCTAGCTAAAAGACCTCCTAGAACTCTCTCAAGAAGCCATCTTAAAAGCCTCTTTTAAAACCTTAAAAACCAAGCAACATATGGAGCTAAAATCCTGCATCCCCGTCGATGCCACGGTACCAGTTTTTCTGGTTGCATTGGGTGGTCCAATTAGGTTGGGCACCATAGTGCCAGTCTTGCTACCCACCTAAGTTGCTTCATTCTTGCTTCATTCCTCCTTTTTCTTCCATACTTGAGTTGCATTTCTTTTGTTCCTTACTTTAGCTTCATTCTTCATCCATCCAAGGCACCTATAAAAACCAATAAAATCATATGAAAAATATCTAAAATTCTTAAAAACAAATAATTAAGTTTGAATAATATAAAATATAAGTGAATAAAATTCACTTATCAGCGAGCGTATATATAACATATGGATGCCTAAGCTTAAAGGGTTTATTGATTTGGATTTACATAGAGACATAGTAGATCACTTTAATATGCACACTTACCATAGCACTTAGAAAGTGTGGTAGATACTTTACTGCACCCAATTGACAATAAGAGGAATGATAATTTACTTAATGCAATTCATCAATACAAGTGGATTTGCTAGGTGAAGTTGAATCCCTAAATACTTCATCCATTAATTTTTCTTTCTTTGTTCTTATGATATATTAGCTCAATTATTCCATTTAGATTTAGTTTTTATAATGATTATTGTAATTCACTAATCAAATAATGCTGATTTAATGTAAGTTTGGTACTTAATGTATAACAACATAATTCCTCATGGGAATGATACTCAACTCATCTCATCTATATTACTTATGATTGTGTATACTTGTATGAGACTCAACAAGTTTTTGGCATCGTTGTTGGGGAAGCAATGAAGTTTTACACTAATATCAATACTAATTAAGATTAGTATTACTTTTATTTTTCTTTTGTGTATAGTTTCTAGTTTATATGTTTATTTTGCTTCTTAGGTTTAATTTATTTTGAATTCTACATTTAATTTATTTCTATTACTTCTTTTTTACAGAGAGTAGTTTATGGTATGAAATCAGTAAGGCACTCTAGTTGAATTCGACCTTGAAATTGATCGTCCTTTCAGAAGACAACTAAGAGAATAATGAATTTAGACTAAAAATATGGAGAAAGCTGGTGAAGTTGAAAATCCATGTAGACTCTTGAGAGACTATACCGCTCCAACTGTTGGAGAAGCTTATGAATGCTAGAAGAATTTACGAACTTTTGGTAGAGATAGCTTCTAGTAGTTATCAATGGGCTACTGAGAGGCTATCAATGAGGAGACTAGTCGGAGTTCATGAATTGGATGCTCTCACTATACTAACTATACTGTTTGAAGCACTGAACCAAAAGATTGATAATGTGAATGCTTCAGTAATGAAAATTTAGAAAGTGACTTGTGATTTCTGTGGTGGGGGATATGCTAGCGTGGATTGTCAGGTAGGCAAGACTTTTGCATAGTCTAATGAAAATACTAATTTTGTTGGTAATTTTAACAGGCCACAGAACAATCCCTACAGCAATATTTATAATCTAGGGTGGCAAAATCATCCAAATTTTTTATTGAGTAACCGAAATGCAATGAGAGCACCTCCAATATTCAAGCAACCAAAAGAGAAGAAGTCTAGTATGGAAGATATAATCACCATACTTGCTAGCAACACTCAAAACTTCATGAATAGCACTCAAGAATTCATAAACAATACAAACATAAGGTTGCAAAATCAAGAGGCATTAATCAAAAATCAAGAGGCGTCAATTAGGAATCTGGAGATGCAAGTTGGACAATTAGTAAACATGTTGTTAGGAAGATAGTAGGGTTCTTTACCTAGCAATATAGAGAAAAATCTAATTAAAAAGGTAAAGGTAATAACCTTGAGAAGTGGTAAGTAGTTGGGAGAAGAAAGATGTAGAACAACCAGCTCCCAAAGAAAGATGGGAGGAAGTAACTAAGCAACCACAAGAGGCACAAAAGAGCAGACTGTTTCCAAATAATCCTAAACCATATGTGCCTCCAATTCCATTTCTTCGAAGACTTCAACAGCACAAAATGGATAAGCAATTTTCTAAATTTCTAGATGTGTTTAAAAAATTACATATTAACATTTCTTTTGCAGATGCATTATCACAGATGTCTAGCTATGCAAAATTCTTGAAGGAGATCTTGGTAAACAAGAGAAAGTTAGAGGATTACAAAACTGTGAAATCGAATGAGGAATGTTCAACCATTCTGTACAACAAACTACCATAAAAGATGAAAGATCCAAGGAGTTTCACTATCCCTTGCACCATTAGAGATTCTTATTTTGAAAAGGCATTGCGTGATTTGGGTACAAATATTAACTTAATGCCTTTTTTATATTTTTGGGAAATTAGGATTAGGAGAGGTCAAAGAAACTACAGTATCACTTCAACCAACTGATCACATAATTAGACATCCAAGGGGTATTTTAGAAGATGTTCTAGTAAAAGTTAGCAAGTTCATCTTTCCTGCAAATTTTATAGTTATTGACATGGAAGAGAACCAACAAATTTCTCTCATCCTAGGGAGGCCGTTTCTGGCCACTAGACGGATGTTAATTGATGTACAAGAGGGAGAGCTCATGATACATGTCCAAGACAAGGAAGTTAAATTTAATATTTTAAAGCTACTACCTAATACTTTTTATGATTGTTCCAAGGTTGATGCAGTGGAACAACTTGTGGAAAAAAATACAACAATTAACCAACCCACCAACACACTTGAAGAAGAAGATAAGCCTCATGAATAACCTATTAGATTGGAGGAACTGAACCACTCTAAGACTGGACAGCCCAAGCCCTCCATTGATGAACCACTAAACCTAAAGTTGAAGTCTCTACCATTACACGTCAAATATATATTTTTGGGAGAGCCTTCGACCTTGCCAGCAATCACCCCATTCATGCTCAAAGAAGTTAAGAAGGACCAGCTAGTGCAAAAGCTACATGATCAGGAATATGCCTTCAGTTGGACTCTGGCTAACATCAAGGAGATCAGCCCTATTTTTTTATGCACAACATTAGAATCAAAAGTGACAAAGTGAAGATGAAAACTGCAAATCATAACTACTTCCTCGTCCCTTCTCTTTTAGGATTTTTAGTTCTATTCTATTTTGTTTTGTTTTATCTTTTTGGTTAGGTTTTTTTTGGGTTTTTTTTTCATCTTAGATAATCCCTTGTTGAGGCTATGTGGAGTATTGAAAGCAACCTTCATCCACATCAGAGGAGAGCGTGTCCCCACAAAGAAGTTTCTTTTCCTCTTATACATTTTTTTCTTTATCATTGAGGATAATGTTTTATTTAAGTTTAGGGTTATTTGGATATTTTTAGTCAATTTTGGATAATTTTTTTCAAATTTAGGTATATTTTTCAAATGAGCTTCACTTTTTGTTACTTAGCTAAGAAAATCCGAAAGCAAACTTTAATAAAACATTGAAACTGAGTAGGATTCTCTCTTGATGATCGTTAACATATGCTGAGTATTTTATTGTCATTGTACATGATTTAAAAGGAAGGATAGATGTTACCTTGTGATTTGATGATTCTTGTGATCAGTCCTTTTTCACGAATGATAAAATTTTCATTGAGCACTTTATGTCATGATCATGTAAAGTATATGTGGATTAGTTGATAGTATTGTGAATTAGGTGACATAGTTTCATTGATATGAGTATACTAGAACTTGTTTGATTATCCCTCAAGGTAAAATTTAAGATAACATTTTTACTTGGAAATGATTTAAGCATTATTTGATTAGTTTGAACCTTTCAAGCTAACCAAGAACATTATATCACTAGTGTACCCATTGAGCCTTAATGAAATAATGGCATATGCAAAGCATGTGAAAGATTGTCATTCTACTTTTCTTTCTTTAGCTTCATCATCTAGACCCATTTACCTAAAAAATTATGTTTGACCTATTAAGAGATATAATCTATACACATGGTTTTTAGATAAGTATGAGAGAGCAAAAGAAGATAAATTTTGGGGTGTTAAAAAGAATAATAACAAAACAAAAAAAATGGATAAAAAGAAAAGAATCGATAAGGATTCATCCTTCAATTGGGGGGATCACATCTCAATGAACTTAAAGAAAATAAGTTTGGGGGTATGGTAGTAACACAACCCATAAAAAGAAAGAGAAAAGCAAATGAAAAGTAAAGAGAGTGAACTTTCATGTGCAAATTTATTTATAATCTCTTACATGGTAAATCCTTATTCTTTTTATTTTGTTAGCCAAACCCAAGGTTCGTTACATGCTTAACAAAGACCTATTGATTCAAGTAAATAGAGTTTTCTATATTAGTGGAGGGGGATTATGAAAAGCTAGCCTATGGGATATTTTATGGAGATTGAATTGAATGTTGTTGATTGAAAAACATCCATGCATCATGAGAGTGATAAAGCGCACACACATAATTTCACTTAATGAAGAGATTGATGAAGCTCAAGATTCATGAGATTACGTGGCAAGTGTTTTGAATGATTTCTAAGTTAAGTGTATATAAATAATTTGCCTAGTATGTTCTTGATTATTTAATAAAGATTATTTTAAATGTCTCATGAGACATTATTGTTGTTTTGCTCGAGGACAATCAAAAGATATGTTTAGGGGTATTTGATAAGCTTATAATTTTTCATATTTTAAAACCTAAATTCATATATTTGTTTAATTGACATGATTTTAATCACATTTGATTAAATATTGAACTTAATGGAGTTAATTTGTGTTTCATGCATCAAAACATATCAAAAAGGAGCATTTTAATAGAGTTGAAAGGAAAGATCATATGAATGAAGATGGAAACTATATTTTAAGTTGTTCAAAAGCACAATAAGATGGATAGCACTTGAATGCCACGGTGCCCATGATATTTGCAAAGAAAATTTGCCTGTAGAGTTGAGTGTGAAAAATAGGCATCACTTTGAGGCCATTTTTGGTATATTTGGAGACGAATAAAGTAAAAGTGTTCAACATAGAAGTTGTATACCTCCAAGTTATCTACCCATAAACTAAATAATTACATGATTTGGAGATGAAACATGAAGTTTATGTCCAAAGCACCGCAACTGTGTCAAACTCCAATCCCACTGAAAGATTAGTTGGGAATAGACTCTTGAATTGAAGAACATATGATGCAATGAAGACAAGAGATAACCATTGTACATGTGCAATCCGTATGAGTATGACCTTGCGAGCGCATATATCACATATGGATGCCTAAGCTTAAAGGGTTTATTGATTTGGATTTGCATAGAGATATAGTAGATCACTTCAATAGGCACACTTACTATACCACTTGAGAAAGGGTGGTAAATACTTTAGTGCATCCGATTAACAATGAGAGAAATGATAATTTACTCAATGCAATTCATCAATACAAGTGGACTTGCTAGGTGAAGTTGAATCCCTAGATACTTCATTCATTGATTTTTCTTCCTTTACTCTTGTGATCTATTAGCTCCATTATTCTATTTAGATTTAATTTTTATAATGATTGTTGTAATTCACTTAATAAAATAATACTGATTTGATATAAGTTTGGTACTTAGTGTGTAACAACATAATTTCTCATTGGAACAATACTCAACTCACCTCATCTATATTACTTGTGATCATGTATACTTGCACAAAACTCAATAAACTCCCAACTTCCAAGCTCTTTAGTCTTTGGGTAGCCAGGCGATATACTCAAGCAGCTTACATTTGGCTGCACTCCAAGGAAGCTATGATGCACCTCCGAATTTGCTCCACATGTATGTGTTTGAATTTCAATCCCATCCTCCCCCCTCCCACCACCTTCTTGAGTATTTAAGAGACCAACAATAATCAACTTGTTGATTTATATTACACCTCTTAGAGTTGGAACTAGAAGAGTGCAAAAGGCTCTAAGTGGTTATGCCCCCTAAATGGAATCTAGAAAAGTGCAAGAGACGCTAAGCGATTACACCTACTAGAGATAAAATTTAGAAGAATGCAGTTGCACTAGTTATGCCCTCTTGAGCCAGAATCAAGAAGAGTGTAGTCACACTGAATTGTATTGTTACACCCCTTAAAGCTAGAATAAAAGAGTGCAGTGGCACTAGTTACGCCCTTTTAAGCTAGAATCAAGAAGAGTATATGACACTGAATTGTATTGTCCATTAAACTAGTTGAACCTAAGTCACTATAGAGAGTGCTTGGAAGAGTGGAGTAAAGAGGTTGTACCAAACCACTATATATTGTATCTGTTGTCTATGATTAATTTATTACTTGCTTTCTATTATATATTATACGTTTTTTAGCATATCATTTGAAATAAGAGAATTTGATTAATTGGGGTTCAAGTAATAAAATTTTATCAATTAAGTTCACTCCTCTCCTCTTAGGTTAAGGCTTACCAAAGGAATCAATCATTTTCATGTGTTTAAAATTATTATAAGAAATAATATTATATTTTTATTTATGTTACAATCCACTTAAAAATAATTAAATCATTTACCCTATTTAGAATTTTGGTTTATTTGAATGAGGGTTTTCAATTCTTAATTTTGGGTAATTTAGTTCTAATTTTGGGTCATTTAGTTTAGGTTATCATTAACCCAGATCAAACCATATTACAATTCGGTTTGGATTAGACCCAAATTGCAATACCCACAACCCAAAAAATTATAAACCCAAACCATTTAGAATTTGGGTTGTTTGGATCAAATTTGAGTTAACCCAAACTAAGTTGCACCATTACACAAGCCTCAATCCAATGATAGACAAAAGCCTAGTTCGCCCCTCCGTCCTTCCTCTCCTAGTTGGTGGGCCAAGTGCTAAGTGGGCTCAATAGCTAAATAAGACCAGTATTGAACAAACCCAACAGGATAGGCCAGAGCCAAACTAGCCTAGCACAAGCGTTGGCCTAATGCACCCATGATTTTCTAGTGGCTTTATCTAAGTCCCTAGATGTCTTATTTGGGTATGTAGTTGGTCAAATTCTAAGCTTTCCGAACCTCTAGACTTAATAAATAGGGTAGATTGGCCCCAAACTAGATGGATTTGTGTTGATGGTGGTGACCAAATGTTGGTCTAGTGGGCATTGTGTACCCTTGATTTTCCAAGTGGCTTAATTTAGGTCCCTAGCTATCTAATTTGGGTATGCAGGTGGTTGATTTCTATGCTTTAGACCTTCCAAACTCAATAGATGGGGTAGATTGACTAAAAAGTAGATGAATTAGGAAGTCTGAGTGGATAGTAGTGAGTGCAAAGGGTTTTTGAGCTAGTTTACAACCTAGTTGATCCAAAACTTGGCCCAGTTAGTTTATTTGTGGTTCATTTTGATATGTAACGCTTATTTTTGATGGATTTAAGTGTGTTTTGTGGAGTTTAAGTGGTTTATAGTGTATTATTATAGGATTGAAGTGTCTAGTCTGATGGACTTTATGAAGTTTTTGGAGAGAGATGACCTAGTAAGTTAACTTAGTTTGCCGTTACAGAAACCCAAGAAACCAAGCTTGTTGGGCAAAACTAAGCCTAGCTGTACACACCAGCTTGAAACATTTTCTTTATGTAAAACCACAGCACTATTCTCCCATTTAAAATACATGGGAGCTACATAAGAAAACAAAGGAGAAGGACCGTTGTTCTCCTCTCCAATCAATGCCTAAAAGTCAAAAATGGCTATAAAGGAGGGTTATCTTGCTCCCCAAAAATTCATTTAGAGATACCCTTATAAGAAAAAAAGGACATGCTATCAATTCCTAAGAACTAGCTCCCCCTCTCTATTTTCTGTTTTGGTTGAAGTCTTTTTGCTATAGCGAGATAAAATAAAAATCCCCAAATAATTTAATCTCTTCCTTCATCAAACCGAATCCCTCTGATCTTCCTCAAATAATTCTCCAATCCAGCTATGGCCGACTTTAGATCAATGTGATTTTGGTCGCATTTTTTTATTGGAGAATATTCCTCCCATCTGGTTAGACTCAGGCCTTTTAGGGAGTTTTTTACAGGATTCTAATCCCCCTTTGTTAGGTTAGTGGTGGCTTTTTTACATGACCAAGTGTAAGCATTCTATTATTTATGTTGCATGACTTATTGTTGTGCCAAAGTGTTTCATCTTCCTTTAACTGAAAAAGAATATTTTTTTCTTTCCTTATGTTAGGTCTTTTAGTATGGCGTTCCTATATCATGTCTTTAAAATTCTAAATCCCATGTCATTGTGCTGTTGTCCACATTTTGTCATTCTAAAATTGCATTTCTAAATTTTAAAATAGTGCTGCTATCCATGTTTTGTCATTCTAAAAATGCATTTTTAGATTTTGTAATGGAAAGCACACGTCTGACGACTGTAGCTTATGAAGACGTGAAAAAAGCTTATTGCTCTATTATCATCTATGAATCATGCCATCGTCTATGATTTTACTTGTCAGGGTGTATTTAAATATATTAATTGTCCATGTAAATCATTTCTCATTAGCATGATACATTCTGATGCATTGTCATTTATAAGGATTAACTATTTACCATAGAAGTTTATATAAATGTCTTATTGATGAAATGAATTTTTGTGTATTGTTCTTCCAAACAGTAACATCCCATATGCGTATATATTATTTACCAAATTATTTCATTTACCTGCACTTTTAAGCTGACAACGTCAATCAACAAGTCAGCCTATTGTGTCATGCACTATTTAGGGTGCTACGGCCACAAGTATGATTTTGCGAGTTAAATTTTGGTTTAGTAAGATCTAAAATATGTTAAATAGGCTAAAGTTTATTTTAGTGAGTTTTAAGAGTATTTTTATGGATTTAAGCCCGTTTGCATAGATGTTAATCGTGTTAAATGCAATGTGTTACCTCAATAGATTGACTCAATGTATTTAAAGTGTGCCTTTGCGGTGTAGAACTCAATCAAGTGGATTCGAGTGTATCTGGTTAAGGATTTTTTAGATGTTTAATTTAGTTAGTTGACTCTTGTGACTGAGAAACTTTTTGTTAGATTTATGTTGTAAGTTAAGTTGGAGAGTTAACTCAGTGCAAGTGTAGTGTGTTCATGTGAGTTTCAAGATGGATTGATGATGTGTTTAATTATTGAATTCTCTGCTCTTGTGGTTTCTAAT
>JAYJMB010043575.1:0-31552 GCA_036873735.1 Pouteria campechiana
TATTTAGGAATCAAATAGGTGCAAAAGATGAAGTATTAGGAGAATAAAATATGACATTTTGCATTCTCATCACCTACGCTACCCACAGCCTGCATTGTACCTACATGACTTCCTAAGGGAAAGTTTATCTATGTGATTAGTTGCCTTTACCAAAGAGAAGGCTTTTACCTTCTGCTTTGCCTATGCTACTCAATGGAAACATTACATGAGCGAAGATATATTTCCATTTTGATTATGCCATCTGTCAGCATAGCTAGGCTTGTCTACGCGAATGGAGCATTGATGGAGACATGGCTCTACTGCATGCTTCGTCTATGCAAGTTGGTCGCGTAGTCAAGAGAGGGTTTGCTAGCCAAATTTCATTTGTTGCCATGTCGACCATGGGAGTAATTGGAGAGCATGATGTGTTCTGCTTTCTTGTAATTTTGCCAAAGTCGGTGAATATGCATCTTGTAAATTTGACTTTTTGGATGCCATTTTGGCTTCAATAATTACATGGCCAAAGTTCTCCCTCTCATTTGGCATTGATATTAAACAATCCTGTTTGCTGCTTGACATCAGAGAAATACAACATAAAAGATAACAGCATAACTGGCTGAATAAGCTGTGTCAGGGAACTTTGTGCAAGGAGGTGAGGCACTCAAGCAATTATGTCGTTGGCTGATTCTGATTTAGTGCCAAATAAAACCATGTAGTTTTGCTTAGCCTAGCTTCTCCTATGATATAGCTCTACTTTACAAAGGCAAATGCATTTCCATCATGCATTGCTGCTGTGTAGTGAAAGGCATAACTTTCTTTATGGTTGTTTTACGATGGTTGAGAGGTTGAGTGAAATCTGGTTTGGCTGCAAACAAGAAACAAGTTCCTTTAAGTATGGTAGACCAATATTTTTAAATTATATCCTGGAGATCAGGTGTGTCAAGCCCAAATCAGAGGCAAAAAAGAACATAAATTGGCAACTCCACTGGCAAGCTCAACATGCGAAACGATGACTAATTGGAACAAAAAGGCAAGGAAACCTTCCAAATTTTATAACCGTTGGTCTGCTCTGTTTAGCTTATCTTGCTTCTCTTTCTAAGCTTCAGCCCATGGATTTGCCTAGTGTCATTAATGGGAATTCAAGAGGATAAGAAAATTACACAAATAATACCCTTTTGGAAAATCTACACAGATGATAGCTAGAATATTGCTAACTTTTAGCCCATTTTTCTTGTTGCAGCATTAAGTACATCATGGAGAAAAGTAGAATTTCCCACTGATCTATTCTCTACTCATGTGGTCAATTTCACAAACATATTGAGGCAATCTGTGGCTTTCTACAATTTTGGTCTCCGGTCACCAACTCTTTTCACTTTCCTTGCGATAAAA
Organism: Pouteria campechiana; assembly: GCA_036873735.1. NCBI lineage: Eukaryota > Viridiplantae > Streptophyta > Magnoliopsida > Ericales > Sapotaceae > Pouteria > Pouteria campechiana. Next base: position 1,369 of record JAYJMB010043575.1, read on the forward strand.
TGATTATCACCTTGTGGGATCTGAATGTCCTTTGTGGGCTACCTGTAATTGGAGACCCTCTTAATTTACACCTTCCACCTAATAATTCCTTTTAGAAGGGTAGTCTGGGCTTTCACATCTTGGATATCATGGGCAAGTTAATGCGATCGAGCTCAAGGCTTCCATGGGTCAGCTAGGAGTAATTGTTCGGACGGATTTCTAACTTGGATGCAGAAAAATGAGATGCCATCATTTGGAGACTGGGTTCAATGGAGCTTATGGGTTGAGGAGTCCTTTTTAAGGAATATCAATCTTGAGGAGGAGTTGACTCTTTTCTTGATACTATGGCTCTCTTGTGTAATCTGTCCTTCATCTACTAGTGACAACAATATTAATCTTTTGTGTATAGTTCCAACTTGCCATTTTGCATAGGACAAGGAGCTATCCATTTCTCCCAGGGTATTATGTGACATCTATTGGGGACTTGGCAAGATGGTGATGCATCCCACTAGCCTAGTAAATTGTAGTACATATTTTTTGGCCTAATTCTTTATTGCTTGGTTAGGTTTGTATTTTCCTTAGCTTCATGGGGTTGAATTGCCAACACAATTACTGAACAAGGGCATTTTACTGGGGAAATTCATGGATCGACCGATTGCCAACTTGAGTTTCAACCAAGTGACTCATTGACTGCTAATGCTATATAAATTCTCGTAAGAGATGTTTCTGTTTTCTCCTATCAGCTACCCTCATGATTTGAGATAGATGGTGGAGATGAGACCTTTGGAAAGGTTGAAGAGTTTATCCTTTCCTTGCAGCCATGTTTATTGCCTCTTCGGGAGGTTTTTACATTTTGTGTAGAACCATATTTTCCTCAACAATTTGCAAGGCAATTTGGGTATGACCAAGACATATCGGGAAGCGTAGTCTATATAATGTGGGAGGAGCAAGAAACTCGAATGGGCCTAGCTTGGTGGTATCCTTTGTCATACCACTCCATAGCCACGTTCTGAGACTATAGTGTCTTCATACTAGGTCTAACATGCAAAGTGACTATGACAAAGGATTATGCCTGGTGTTACAGTTGCAACAGGGGCAAGATTAGTGGATGATTGCCTCTAAACTATAGTCTTACAGCTTATGGCCCACTGGTGTCTTCTTTTGTACTTGATATGAGCAAGAAGCTTTTCTTGAAGATAAGAAAGGCCATGGACTTGGAGTGAGTGCCCACTGTTCCACAGCAAGTCTTGTGGATAGATGATGAGCGTGCCTGCCAATATATTTTTTGCTTCGACTTCAATCACATGAGATGGTGTGGCTATGGTGAGGAAGTGCATCTTACAGACAAAATCATTTGTGAAGAGCCAGTATTGGCTCAACCTGCTCTTTGTCCCCCTTTGGCTTATGCTAAGAAAACTACATCATTTGGTATGATTTTCTCTTTCTTCTTACTAGATATGCCCATTTTTTTACATATTTAATTCATTGCATTATTCTATGTCTTTTCAGGTATACCTCTTAAAAGGAGACAGCTTACCAAAGCGGAAGCTGCTGCAGAAGCTAGACTAGATCGCTACTTAGTAGATTGTACTTCAATGTTATTCTGGGGGATAATTCCTCATGTTTATGTTCCCAAGAGGAGCACGAAAATAGTTGCAAGTAAGGAGGCTTGCACCCTAGCTAGCAAGAAGAGCAAAAAGGTAACAGCAAGTGAAGAGATTCCTATCCTAGTTGCCAAGAAGAGCAAGAAGGCAATAATAAGGGAGGAGATTCTTGCTCCAGCTGTCAAGAAGAGCAAGAAGGTAACAAGAAGTGAAGAGATTCCTGCCCCAACTACCAATAAGAGCAAAAAAGGCAGTAACAAGGGAGGAGATTCTTGCTCTAGTTGTCGAGAAGAGCAAGAAGGCAGTAATAAGGGAGGAGATTCCTATCCTGCAAAAGAGAAAGATCACTTCCAAGGGCAACACCACAGACTAGAGGAACAAGGCCAAACTAAGTTGGAAAGTGCCTAAACCTCATCTTGAGAGTATACTTTCCTGTGCGACTATTCCTTCTATTCCATCATCTTTTAGACCAATTGAGGCACTAAAGCAATTGGTGGAAAATGTTGTTGTGCTAAAGGCATTATGCATGAACAGACAGCTGAGGGGTGATGTACTGAAGCTATTATTACTGAAGAGATCCTCATGGAGGTACATGCCAATAGCCAAAGGTGGCTGATAATTAGTAAGAGACCAAAGGGAATCATCGCCTGATCTCTTCAATCTGTATGAGGTTATTCGTTGACTTGGTGATATTCCTTCTCTTCTTTCTCTCTTATTTCCACATCTTCTTCATTTGATGAAACCTTCAGCCTAGGAGGAAGTTACTTCAATAGAGATTCCAATGGAGGGTATAGTTGCTACTTCTGCTCTTGAAGGCAATATACAACAAACAAGAGATCCAGTGGAGGGAAACTTAGAGTAGGCTGTTTTGGATATTGAGAATCATCATGTCGCACGTGAGACCTTCCCTTCCACTTCAGAGGCATTGCAGCAAGCCAAAATTAATAATAGTATCCGTGAACCAGATAGAGAGGAGACCAATATATTAACATTGCACTTCAATGCTCTACCTGGGGAGGGTTTCTTTAGATGTTTTCTTCTGTTTGCATCAAAGCCACAAAAGAGCATAACAAAGTTCGTTAGGAGGGTTTGGAGGATGAAGTGCAATTTTTTTGTTCTAACTTTGCTAGATCATTGTGAAGAGCATCCTCCTTTGATACAGTTCCAGCACTAAGAGATAGATTTCTATTTCATGTTGAAGGCATAGCCAGACTGGATGGTGACATCTCTTGCCTGTCAGCTATTTTCGAGCAACTAGAGTCTTTTCAACAGGCGTGGGAATAGGCTGAGCTAAATGCTATTCCCAAACCTCCCATTGTAGCCATCGCTGCCAAGGAAGTTGAGATTCAATATATACGGATTAAGATTAATGAGAAATCGTCAACCATGGGCATTGCTTTGGAGCATCTCGCCTCTATTCAAGCAAAATTGACATCTTTGAAAGAAGAGGTGAGAACAAGCAAAGATCGCCTTAGAGTCCTTCAGAGGGAGTTTCACCAAATGAGCCATCATCTATCCTTCCAAGAATCTCTTGTTGCTTTTAAGGAGAAAGCAAAAGTTGAAGGCTTAGAGATTATCCAACATTTGAAAGAGGAAGTAGCTGTTTCTTAACAAGAAGTAACAGCAACTGAGGAGACTTTAATAGAGTTGAAGTCATCCTTAGTTGTGAGCCCTTAAGCTGCCCAAGTATTGAAAACAGAAGAAGAGCAGTTTAGCCATTTGAAGGAGTCTATTTTAACTACTTTAACTCATTTGTAAACTCCTTTTATGTATGAGGATCTCTATATTAACAAATGTGCAATTTTACCACTTTTTCTCATGACACTTGGTTTCTTGGCATGTTTCTCCTTTTACAAACTTTATGCATAATGAAGTTTCAAATTTTAGATGTAGATTAAATTAATTAAGAAATATTTGCAAGGGATAGAGAAGGAGGAGCAAAAGCCCCCAGCATTTGCTCCTTTCCGGCTCATACATAGCAATAATTTGAATTTTGCATGTATTCAAATCGCTTGGGAAATATTTGCAAGGATTAGAAAGGGGGAGGAAATGCCTATTAGTGGGTAATTCTCCTATGCTATTACTGTTTATAACCCGATGTGAACCATTAGCATAAGCCTCATGCATGACATAAGGGCCTACCTTGACGTAATTAGGTTCCCTTTTTTCGATTGACAGGCACCCATAACTTTTATTCGCTGCCTTAGATCGCCTTGTTGAATGCTTCCACTTTTTTGATTCTATAGCTCCTACCCAAGTGGGTCCACTCAAATATGTATTTCAATGTATAGCCTTTCAAACTTTTTCTAATTTTTTTTGTAGGGCCGGAGCTAGGGAAGAAGGCATTCTTGTGCATGGTTTGATTGAACTAGCTCCTGAGGTGCTTCTCGAGTGCAGGTTGGCGCACCAACTAGAGAGGGTCCATGCGTCTTTAGAGAGCAATGGATTTAGAGATACTCTAATGCTTTGGCCTTTTAATCTTGTAGTGCCTGCCCAAGAGGGTCCCCTCAAATATTTACTTTTAACGGATCTAAAATTCTATGTTTCAAGTGCCTTTCCGCGGGCTCTCCCGCTTTTTTGAATTCCGACGCCAATCATTCTATGACAGCTTTATCTATGCTGATGTGACCTCTCAATGCTTCTATTCGCCTACATGTACAAGGTTTAAATGCGACGGGATCTATGAAAATTCCTGGTTTATAATCTAGACAATTTTATTGAGAGATGTCTTTAAGACGCTGCTGCAAATATAGAAAATCATTTCCCACTTTTGGTTTCTTCTTTGTCCCTTTTGTCTTCGAGTCATCACTATTCTCTTCTTCTCCTTTGGTAACCCATCTTTGGTTTTTGTTCTCATTTCTGATTATCTTTCTTCCTTATGATTGTCGAGAGGTCTCATCCGTGTTTGTTGAAAAGTTTCATGGAGGCATTCTAGCTCTATCCTCTGCCAGAGGGTATGAGTTGGGTGTTTCCAAAACCCACTGACCTACCATGATGTCCTCGCAAAAACCTAGTTCCTATTTCTTTAGGTTCTCTTAGGGTAGGGTTTCATTTAGATCAGACCCATTTCATCTTTACCCTTCTTCATGGCTATAATATTTCTCTGGGGTAATTGTTCCCAGATAGCTAGCGCTATGTAGTGTCGCTTTATATTTAGGTCCACAATCTTTGAGAGATTTCTATTTTTACTTTGTTTTTAATTATCTTTACCTTATGCAAAACTCATTCCAACTATTACTTTTATCTTATTCCCCATCTTCCTTGGTGCAAGTTTTTCGTGTGAACTACTGACCTAGATGATGACTGAAAGAGTCATTGGGCTTGGGTTAACATTGCTAGGGTTTTCCCTTTTCTCGTAGTTTAGACGACCATCCCTATTCATCCCTCAATCGCTCTTTCTCCTTTAGAGCAATATAGCTTGTATGTCATTAGGTATAGACTAATGATTATAGGCTTGTTGCTAGTGGATGTTGTTTCCTCTATGGACCACTATTGCTAGGTGGATTTTTCATGTGGCTTTCCTGGTGAAGAGGTTGTCACTCTTGATCCTCTTCCTTCTTTGTCTTCTTTGTTCCCAAACTTGAGATCTACTATAGAATAGGAATAAGACCTTTTTTTGCATTTCTGTGTAACTCCCTACTCTGCTCCTGCTTGTGCGTTCACTTCCATTTCTGATCAGGCGGCTCCTTTGCCCCGAGAAAGAATTAAAATGGTCACCCAGAAGTAAAATTTTCATGCTTCTACTAGTTTTGATAGGGAACAGTCGCTGGCTTTGGATGTACAATTGGAGTCACTAGGGGTTAATATTCCTTGCAAGGCTGGTCCCATTGATCTCTCCTCTAGCAGGAGCACTTCATAAACTTCCACACCTCATTCTTCATCCAGACCTGGTCAAGCCACCATAGTGGACCTGTCTACATCCTTCATTTCTGAGGTGACCATGGGGGAGCAAGTTCATTCTCTAGGGGATGTCAGTGGTTCTTCTAGAGGAGTGACATATCCCCCTTCTCCCATATTGATTTCTTCTGATCCCTCGACATCTGTTTGGACTTCCCTTGTAAATTCCTTTTTTTAGTTGGTTCTGTCTCTTCTAGTTCTGAGCCTATAGTTTGTGCCACTCCAATGGCAGTTTTAAAGTTGACTGTAGTTGGGGTATCCACAGAGGTTGTTGTTGAGGAGATGGAAAGGTTCGGGAGAGGCCAGCGGTTGCGAGGATGCAAGAAACTTTGATAGTTGTTGAGGCATCCTCTTCTGCTATTGTCTCCCATCCTTCTCTTGCTTTGCAGGTGAGTATCTTTCTTGCCCACTTTTTATATGTATTATTATAAGAAGTTACTAACATCTTTCTTTGAAAGTGCTAACTTTTTCCTTTCGGCCTTTTTGAAGGTTTATTTTTTTCTAGCTAGTTGTCTCATGCTCTGAAGTGTTCATACTCTAGCCCTAGCCTAGCTCCTTCAGCCCAACACTTCCAAGGAGGGACTTTATGTTCGAGCAGGCCGGTGTCAGCTCTCGGATTTGCTTTATTAGCAGGACCGTCACTTCCGCAAGTTAAAGCTCCTCCCAACCTTCTTCTTCAGCCGGTGCAGCTTTGAGGCAGAGGACACCAATAATGTCCCTACCGGAGAACCTGGTGATGGCGTTTGTCTTTGTCACCAAGCTTGCCTACCCCAGAGATCATTCTCGGGCTAATGCATGCAACTGAGATGATTTGCTGGTGGATTCGACCTTGGACATCATGTAGAATGCAATTAGAAGGCAGGCTTCATCGATTAGATGGAGCGCATAATGCAGCAGCTTGCAGCCAATCAAGAGCAACGGGACGCCACCACTGTTGAGTTTTCTACTACGATGATGGAGTTAAAGGAGGAGCAGGTCCATTTCAATGAACTAGAGGTGATCGCTTCCAAACTTAAAGCTAGGAAGGATGAGGTTCTGGCGAGCCAGGATGTTGCAGTGCTTGCGCAGAATGAAGCCGAGGATGCCCTTAAGAAGATAGAAGTGGAGTGCGACGCTGCTATGATTATGCAAAAGGATGTCGAGGATTCCCTTTTTAGGGTAGAGGCCACTGCGGTGGCAGTGTAGAAGGAGGCTGAGGAATCCCTTTTAAAGGTAGAGGCCAAACGTGATGCTGCTGTTACGGCTACTGGCACAAAGGTAGAGCAGCTAGCCAGAGTGGAGGTAGAAGCTGCTGGGTGAGAGGAGTCTCTATGGCAAGAAGATAGCGTGTTGAGAGAGCAGTATGCCGTAGAGGTTACTCGAATCCACTAGTTACACTTGGAGCAGCTTGCTATGGAACCTGAGTGCTGAGAGATATTGCTTCAACAAATGGCTAAATATTTTAATCAAGGTTTTAATTCCCATAAGAAGAAGATTTCTAGGAAATTCCCCATAATAGATCTAGACAATATTTAACAAGATGGGGAAGATCTGTAATTGTTAAACCTGTGTGAAATGAAAAGATATGTTTTCCTTTTTGCACATTTTATACATAATAATAATTGAATCTTTACATACAGACTAGGTCCTTTGAAAGACATTTGTAGGAGTTAGGAAAGAGGGGAGCAAATGCCCCCAATGTTTGCTCCCTCCCAGCTCATGCATGGTAACACTTTAGGAAGCGCCCATTAATAGGCAATTCTCCAATGTTATTACTGCTTGTAATCTTGTACTAGTCATTGGCATAGGCCTCTTGGATGATGTAAGGCCCTTCCCATTTGGGCTCAAACTTGCCAATTAACTTACCACCCACCATTAGTTCAATCCTTAGTTTGAGAACTAGATTACTCAGGCGATAAGCTTGGTGTTTAACCAATTAGTTATATGCCTCGGCCATGCGGGCTTGGTATAACTCGATCCTTTGTTTAACTTATAATTGTTTTTCATCCAAAGCATTAAGCTCTTTGAATCGTAACTTGGCTTATTGATCTGTCGTTAACCCTAAGTGCATTGCAACTCTTAGTGATGGCAATTGCACTTCCAAGGGCAAGACCACCTCTGCCCCAATTACCAAAGAATATGGAGTTGCATTGGTTGCTGTCCGGTGAGTGGTGCGATAAGCCCAAAGCGCCTCTAGCAATTTGAGATGCCATTGCCGCTTAATTTTATCTACTATTCTTCTCATAATCCTTAGGATGACCTTTTTGAAGGCTTCTGCTTAGCCATTTTCTTGTGGATGATATGGTTTAGAGAACATATGTTTAATACTATGCTTTTGATAAAACTTCTCCTTTTTCATTCCTAAATGGAGTGCCATTGTCCAATGTAATCTGTTAAGGTTTGCAATGTCAATACATGATCTTGAACTTGATGAACTTAATTACTTCTTTAGCTCTAACTCTCTTATATGAGTGAGCTTCCACCCATTTAGAGAAGTAATTAGTTGTTGCTAAAATGTAGGCATGTCTCTTGGAAGATGGAGAGTTGATTGTGCTAATAATGTCAAATCCCCACCATGCAAACAACCAAGAGATGCTTGCAGGTACCAACTTTGATGTCGAATATCCCCATGAAGCTGACATTGGAGACATAATTTGGTAAATTGTAATGAGTTTGAGATCATAGTAGGCCAGTAGTATCCTAGGCATTTGATCCATCTATATAATCTTTGACAAGATGGATACCCACCGCATTCACTGGAATGCGCTTGCATGAGTGCATATTGAATCTTTTCCCTATTAAGACAATGGAGCTAGAGTCCATAATATGCCTGGCAATATAGTGTATTATTGTAATACACATATCAAGTAGCTCTTTTTCTTCGGGCTAATCTTTCTTGCGAGTTTTCTAGGAGGATTCCATATTATAGGCAGTCGACGTACGGGATTCGCCAATCATCCACCATTAGTTACATATAGGCTATGCATCCCACTCGCTTAGTAGTCTCCTCATCATATGAGTTGGGAATGTGGCTTCGTTGATTAACTTTAACAATGACTTCTTGGCCTCCATCAAGGGCTAGAGCAGTTACCAAGTTTGCTAAAGCATCGGCAATGGTATTCTCGATCCTTGGAATATACCCAATACTGACTTGAAAAAGATGATCCAATAGCGCTTGTGCGATATCATAATAATGGCTTAAATTGGACTGGCGAACTTCATATTCAGTGAATAATTGTCGGATCACTAATTCTGAATTACCAAAGATATCCAGTTTTGTAATGCCAAAGTTGACGGTAATTTGAAGTCCTAAGACCAGTGCCTCATACTCTGCTTCATTGTTAGTGTAATTCTTTCCCAAGTAGAAAGAATAAGGGAGGATGTCTTTTTGAGGTAAGATAAAGATAATTCCAATACTAGCACCGACAATTTTGGCAGCACCATCAAAGTACATTTGCCAAGGAGTATTGACTTGGGCAATGAATATTTCCTCATCAAGTAAGTCTTCTTTCACAATTACTTCTTAATTGACTGGATGCACTGCCAAAAAGTCAGTCAGGACTTATTCTTTCACTTTCATGGGATAAAAGTGATGTCAAATTCTGACAATAGTAATGACCATTTTGCCAACTATCCCAATAGCATGGTACGAGTGATCAAGAACTTGAGCAAATCTACTTTAGAAATTAACCAAATCTCATGAGCGAGAAAATAATGCTTTAACTTTTGGGCTACAAACACCAAGGCAAGGCATGTCTTTTCAATCAGAGAATAATTGCATTCTGCATCGATCAACTGATGGCTAAGGTAGTATAATGCTTGTTCCTTACCATCTTAAATTTCTTGTGCAAGTAGTGCCCTCAACGATTGCTCTCTCATGGAGATGTACAAAATAAGTGGTTTATCCTAGGCTAGCACAGCCAAGATTGGTGGGTTGTGGGGCAATTCCTTGATGATGTTGAAGGATTTTTTGGCAAGCTTTATCCCAAACAAAAGACATCTTTTTTTAGTAGTCGATGTAATGACTGACATCTTTTTGTTAAATTGGCAACAAACTTTCTGATATAAGATAACTTGCCTTGCAAGCTTCTTAGGTCATCTATGTTCCTTGGGGGAGGCATGTTTCAAATTGCCCCTACTTTTTGTGGTTCCACCTCGATTCCTCAATGATGGATGATGAATCCTAAGAACTTGCCCAACCTAACTCCAAATGCACATTTGAGCAGGTTCATATGTAGCTTGTTTTTCCTGAGCTATACAAAGATGGTGCATAGATCCTGACGGTATTGATCATGACCATTGGATCTTACCAACAAATTATTGACATAGCATTCAACATGTTTGTGAAGCATGTCATAAAAAATAACTTGTATAGCTCTTTGAAAGTAGCTCCTGCATTCTTTAATCAAATGGCGAAACTTTATAGCAAAAGATGCCCATTGGAGTGCAAAATGTAGTGGACGTCTTATCTGTTGGGGCCATCTTGATCTAGTTATCGTCGGAGTAACCATCCATGAACAAGAATGTATCATAGAGCGATGTGCTGTTGATAAGGAGTTTCATATGTGGCAGTGGAAACTCATCTTTCAGACAGGCTTCATTGAGATTGCAGAAATCAACACAAATTCGGATTTGCCCATTCTTTTTCCTTACTTGGATAACATTAGAGACCCATCTTGGGAACTTGATTTCTCGAATGAAATTGGTTTCCAGCAACTTGTTGATCTCATTAATAATCTGTTGCTCCAAGCCAGGTCTGAACTTCCTTGGTGCTTGCTTGACTGGCCATTTTCTTGGAGAGATATCTAAAGAATACATGGCAATATCCGGATCTAACCTAGACATTTCAGAGTATGTCCATGCAAAGACATCTTTGAATTCCTTGAGAAGACTTATTAGCAATTACTTTTCATGTTCTAGCAAGAATTTGGCAATGAAGGTAAGGTGCTTATCTTCATCTGTACCCAAGTTGAACTCTTCAAGTTCATCGATTGTTGGTTGTCCACTATCTTCTAACATCGATGGAGCTACATCACAGGTTATTTCTTCTAAGGAAGAATCAGCGTCATTATTTGCTTCTTCCTCTTAATGTTTAGGGTTTGGTTAGTGATCAAACTCATGAGTCTCACTCACCGTTCCGGACTTTGATTCGGGAATTGATGGGTCATCAAGGACTTCTTTGTCAATTGTATCATCAAGTCCCTCCAAATTTATTTATGATTCTTTGTCATTAGACTCAGATTCTTCCTCTTTTGTTAAGGCATGATAAGAGGTGGAAACCATGTAGCAATATGCAATTATTGATAGGGCAGATGATGTTTTTGACATCTTGGACTCAGTAGGAGTTGACTGATAGTGCCACATAGTGGGCCTGACGGTCAACCTAATACTCATACAGGAGAAATCTGAGGTATACTCCTCATCATTATCCACGTTAATATCATCGCCCACACCAAGACATATTTGGTCTCTTGGATATTAGAGACCCTTTAATTTCCCTTTGATTGGAACTGGGATAAGCGGACTGATTACTGACATATAGGGTTCATTAAGTTAAATGCCGAGGAGGTCAATTATTCTTTTGCATCCCTTACTAAATTTCTAGAAATTTTTGGTAAACAAGAATTTCTTGGTTAGAAGATCAGAACTACAATATTGTCCAAAGGACAAACCCATCTCCTTGAATACTAATCTTCCTTTTTTTGCTTGGGACTGTGGTTCAGGTTCTTTGCCCTGAATAATTTCTAGCTCAACGAGTCAAGTCAATTGCCAATTGTACTTGACCAACATGGATTGTAGTTTTTCTCCTCTAATTTCCCATTTACTGCTTTTGATGCTGAAATTGAGGGATGTCTCTTGCTTTGCTTGATTGGGATTCCTAGTGTTAATCTTAAAATGCAAGGACTGCATTGGTTTCGAGACTACTTGAAAATAGCTTGGCACTTTTATTCTACTTGAACCTGAAATATTGATTTGGAATCAGGTGTTTTCAACTAGTGCCCATTGTGGCGGCATATAAGCTCACAAAGAGTTTGCAACTTGATTCTCATAAAGTCTAGCTGGTGGGGGTATGACTTGCCCCCTGCCTATTGATGGTTTGGCTGACACTCTTCTGCGTCCTCTCCCAAGTTGTCTTGGTGTCGACGTCCCAGGCTAGAAGGTGAAAGATTGTGGAGTTGAGGAATTTACAACTGGCCTCTAGTTAAACACATTTTTAATTGGTGGAGCTGGTCCTAGGGTAGGAGTGACTAGGTGCTGCGATGGTTATGGGTGTTGAACTGGCAACCTATCTTCATCACCATCGTCTACTTGGAGCACTTTTAGCTCTTTCATGAGTTTCAACATGTCTTCTTGGGAGATGCTTGTCATAATCTTAAAGTGCGAAGACATTGGTGGTGGAACCACCAACAATGGAGCCGTTTGTGGAAATAAAGCTCGTGATGAGGGTTCTTGTGATGTGGACCCGTGTCTTTTGACAAGGAATGATTATCGCCTTCTATCCGCAGTTGACTTGGTTGATTCTTTTGGCTGCTTTCATTCATTCAATGCCAGCTCATAATATTGGGCTTTTGAGAAAAACACTTCTGAAATTGTAAATGATCATACTTCATCTTATATGCACTTGATTATGCCATCCTAGTAGAACTTAAAGCATTGGTACGCTGTAGATGCCACAACTTAGTATCGGTGCAACCATGGCCTTTTGAGTAATAAATTGTAGGACATTGGCACATTAATGATATGGCAATTGACCTTTGTTAGAAATTCTTAAATATTAAGACTAAAGATAATAGTCCCCATAGTCCTTTGACTCTCGTGGTTAAAGCCTTGAATCACCAGAATGCCACTTTTGAGCACAGATAGACACATCTCAATACATTTTAGTACTTTGAGTGGAAGAATATTCACCACGTATCCTAGATCCAATATAATGCAGTTAATCTTTTCTCCTACTAAATCGTCACTTACAAACAATGGATGATTATATTCTATAGTTTTAAGCAATAAGTCACCATCTGTGAATGTGATAGTCTGGTTGCATTCAATTGCATTAACAGCCTTTGCTAGGTACAAGTCTTTGACAAACTCGTCTACCAGCGCATTAATGTGCACTTGCTGAGACTCCTTAGAGAGCTGGAGTGCTTCGTATATACTCAATCTTGTTGGGATTTTGTGCAAGTGAGCGACGACATTATACTCTGGTTTATTTATGAGTTTAGAAGCTTCCTCTTCTTCAACAGGGGGATAAGGAATTCTAGGTACCATCTTTTCTTGCATTGGCGCCTTTCCTTTGTCCTGAGTTATATTCTTCCTAGATCGTAACACGGCCATTGCTTCAGGTGATTCAGATGCTTATTGTGGAGTATTCTCTTCATTTGGTATGATGTTGGTAATGTTGTAAGATACCTCCATAGGTTCTAATGGCTCTTGAATTATCAGCTTGATCAGTCCAAAAAATGAAGTAGGTACCTCTTTAGGAAATAAAAAGGCCTTTCCTAATGTAATAACGCATTCCCATATTATGCTCTTTTCTTCTTGCAATACAAGATAATAAAGATGAACGTTACACCACCTCAAGGAGAAATCATAAAGATGTTCCCCTTCAACATGATGAATTCCCCACACTTGTGCCTTAGAGAACTGAGAAGTGTAGTCATGATATCTGTGTATAAAAGATTTAGTCAACACCTCCCAAGATCTAAATGATTCAGCTGGCAACATCGCGATCCACTTTAGGGCATGGCTATTACCAACTAATAAAAATGGGAAGCTTCTGATCGCATATGCCTCATTCTGAGATATCATTCGCACCAAAGCTTGATACTGGAACAAGTGCTCAATCGCGGCCTTATAATGTTCTTTGAACAATTTCATCATGGGCCACCCTAAGCAATCGATTTGCTTAATTTCTGAAACTGTCATTAAAATAGGGGCCTTCATGTAGTTCAAGTATTCAAGGACTCTTGTAATGTGTGATTCTATGAACACTTTGGTGGGTCATTCGTCGCCTTCATCTTCTTCTTTTCAGCCTGATTGAAGGCCTCTATGAAGCTAGATGGCATTCGATGGTGAAAATAGGCTCTCTTTGTTAGGCAAAGATGAATTTCTTCTACCTCTGGGTGATGAAGTGACTGTGGATCACTCCATGTAGCATCCCTCCATTTGTGAATATAATTGGTTGTATTTCTCACCAAAATGTTGGTCCGAGTTAATAAGGGACTTCCTAATTCTTTCTTTTCTTTTTGAAAGGAAGTATAATAGGAACATATCTTGTAAGGGGACCTACTCCTTAGCACCCTATACCACCGGAGTTTGAAAATAGTTTTTCTTCACTTTCAAAGAAAGTATGTTTTCAAAATTCTAATGCATTTTTGCAAGGTCTGGATTTTTTCCGCAGCACTCATCAGCATAGCGTGTTGGTCCTGGTAGGATAGGCTAGAACCCGAGAGGGGGGTGAATTAGGTTTTATAAAATTTACTTCTTTAACCCCTGTTTGATCAAATCCCTCTCTTCCTTTTATATTAGCATTCTAATCAAAATGAAGCAATGGATAAAGTAAGTAAGAACATAAAGAAAAGATCAAACACAGATAGCACACGCAACTTATAGTGGTTTGGGCCCTCTCTTGGCACCTACTCCACCCTCTGAGTTAGCCTTACTTGCTGTACTCAGGTTCCACTAATCTTTTGTGGAATCACACTGGGTTTTCCTAAGCTAACTAAGAACTCATACACTAGTTTTATCGAGCTCACTAGAAACTCACTATATTGGTTTTTACGAGCTTATCAATAACTCTAACAATGTTGGTTTTCACAAGCTTACTAACAAGTCTAACAATATTGGTTTTCACAAGCCCACCAACAACTTTAACCTTGGTTTTTAAGCTAACCAGCAACTTCTACAAATGAAATAAATGAAATAAGAATTTACACTTTTTAACGTGTTTCTTGTTGAGCACTGAGGAAGACCTTAGATGCAGTTCTTCTTGGTGTAAATGTTTTTCCCTTATGTTGTGGAGAGATTGGTCTTGAAGGAGATAGAAGAATGAAAGCTATTTTGGAATATGGAAGTGGTTAGATCTTGACCTTAGGATTTGAAAGATGATTTCTTATTTTTTCTAATTTTTCTTTTCTCTTTTATTGCCCCCTTTTGTGTTTTTCAAACGTTCCTCAAATGCTCCTTAACTAGGTCTTAAAAACTTGATAGTTGGATGAGGAGCGTAGAGTTTCCATTATTTGCAACATTCGAATTTTTGACTATTGGGCATCGGTAGGTGGTATGCAAGGCGGTTGCTTCAAGCGGCTAGCATCCTCCACTTGCGTTTTTGCATTTTGCTACTTTTTGAAACTTTGACATTATTCATTCTAAATTAAAATACATTTGTCCACATATAGTATACATAATTTTAGAAGCATGGATAGGATATTTGATTCATGTTTTGTAAGGAATGCGTGTATTAAGCATATTTTCATTTATTTGTTCATACACCCATAATTTCTTTGAAACTCATGTATATACTTAGTATTTAATAAGTATGCTTAGATAATTATTCAAATATGAATGTCCAAAATGAGTTTTCATAATTTGTAGATCATGGATAGCCAAAATGAAATTTGTGTTTTGAGAAAGATAAGTGCATTTAAGCATGTTATTATTCTTCCATCTATTAATGATGTTTTAATGTTTCTCTATTCATGATGACATGCTTAATTAGTTATACACATATTTCCTTGAAGTTTATTAAACATTCTATAATTATCCATTCATGATATATATGCATTGTGAAGCATGGATATTTGCTTTATTCTTTATGTTTTATGTAAACTTCATCCAATTATGATTTCTTTCTTTCATAAGTTAATACTTCTATGTAGAATATGTATATATTTATAAATGATCCAACATAAGATTAATAAGGTTGATTGCATAATGGATCATATAATTATTTTTCTTTGTTTATCAAGTAATCATAAATATGTATAAGATTCTTAGAATATAAACAAATATGAATATATTTTGAAATCATTCTAGCAGAGCATTTGAAAGATATATTAGGATGATTTTTTCTTATAGTAGAACATTTGAAATCATAGCAAAGTATGCGTGTATGCCTATTGTTAGAAGTTGGAGTATATATTAGAATATCTATACTTTCTTTTGAATAATTTGATAAATAGATTGTTGGAAGATTAGTTTCCAAGTTTTTGAAATATTTCAAGTATAATCTTCAGAGCCTTTAAAGCAATTCTTCAAAGTTTATGATATGACTTCAGAGGAGTTAATTGGATGTTTGTATTTTAGAGGTTTAAAAGTTGTATTTGGTGCAAGCTTCAGAATTTTTTGATCCTTAATAGAATTAAAAAGTTGTTTCAGAGTTTCTGAAACTGCTTTAAGTGCAAGCCTTATAATTTCTAAGAAATTATTTTAGGACTTCTAAGGATGCAAAAATAACTTCTAAAATACTATTAAAGTTTTTAAAAGACTTCAAAAATGTTCTAATAGCATACATGAGTAATTCAGATACAACTTTTAAGCAATGTTTTAATTCTTATAATCATGTGATTATTATTATTATAAAGTACTACTTTATGCACATGGATCAACATGAATTGTACATATTAGGCACATGTATAGTTATATTTCTTGTTTTCTAATTTAGCAATATCATTAGCATAATGCAAAATTGGTATAAGTTTTGTTATCATCAAAATCATCCATAATACGTGTGGATCATCATCACAGTACATGTATGACTCAACATTCTCCCCCTTTTTGATGATGACAAAACCTGAAGATTTAAGAAAATAAAGAATATACTAATGATTCAATAACAAACTCCCCCTTTCTAATAGAGATATATAAGTATGTGGAATTTGGCACTAGTCATGACATATGAAGGACTATAAGTTTTCTCATGACTCCCCTTGACTAATTTGAATTTTGTAATTCTATGGGAAATGATACTGGTCGTGATAGATTAAAACTATCTTTTTCTTAGCAAAAGTCATGACAATACGTTTATATGTTTGGTAAGTCTTTTAAATATATTTCTCCTCCTTTCTCTATTGCTTTTGCTGATTTATCCACCTCTAAAGAAACACAAAAAGACTCCTCTTTTCAGAATAACCATGTACCATCAAGAGTAATGAATTTTCTCAATATTTATCTGTATTTTTTCCTCACTTATATTTTCTCCATACTTCTCCTTATCTCAATACTTATCTATTTATAAAAAAAATTTATTTATATTTTCTCCATACTTCTCCCCTATATTTTCTCTTCACTTTCAAATCTTCTTCATACTTCTCCCTCTTTTTGTTAACATAAAAGAGCTATATCATGGGAGATGTGTATTCAAATAGATCCTCTTCTAGTTTTAAACTTTACGTCATTTTCACTAGTGGACTTTTCTTCTTAGATGTTTAAGCATACTAGTGATCATGATATGACATCAATAATAAAAATGTATTCATGATACCACATGTTGATACCACTTGTTGAAGAACTTTTAAACAAATATTCATGAATTAAGTATATAGTCATTCAAATACTCAAAGTCATGATAGACAGAAATCCAAACATTTAGGATCATGCATGATAAATTGATATCAACCATGTAGACTATACTTTGAAAAAAAATCATAATACAAGTATGAATTATTATAACAAAATCATAGATTATACCAAAATATTTTTCCATCACAATCATAATATGTGTGTGTGGATCATTGACGGTTATTTCAACCATTTCATACTATGAGAAAGTCATGAAATTATCATATCACTATTTGTTGATTATTTATTCATTGTAATCATGTAAGCAATTTTAACTATAGAACTCAGATCTTTATATTCTTATACAGAATATCCAAGATATTTTTCATTTGTGATTTCTGTTTTCCATTTTTCCAAGTTGTACAATAGGTGATAATTGCTTTAGGATTAAGCATTCTTAATCTGTTTTCCTATATGATTTCAATTATCAGTGCCTCATTGCTAATTATGTATTCTAGAAGCATGAGCTATTGGTAAAATGAATTTAGTTATCTCATCATATTTAGATAACTCTAAATCATATTGCATAAACACACATTCATTTTTTGAAATTTCATAATTCTATCATTATAAATTCTCAGGTAGTTTTATCCAAAATAGTTTTCATTGATGGTTTGTTTTCCATGTTCAAGTTATACATTAAGCAATATATAATAGTCATTATTTTTCATGCTTACTCATGTACTTCTTGCAAAATGAGCTAACTATTGTTCATCAAAATATGGACTATTAATTTATATGGATCATAATAAAATGAATGTAGAAATTTCTAAATCATTTTGCATAATTTAAATACTTATGTCATGAAACTTAAAGTCATAAATAAGCATTATTTCCATGATCATACATTCATATTATATACTGATGTCAGTTGACTTGTAACTGTTCAAAGAAATACATGAAAATCACAAATATTTAAAACAATTGAGTTATGATTTTCTCAAAAAGATATAACTGAAAGGATTGAAATCTCTCTAAGAGGTATAAGGATTTGTAGATGGTCTAAAAGAAGCGGGCTCCCTTTGAGTGCTGTATCTGATGGAAGTAAGCTCTTCTATATTGAAAGTTGATTCTAGATCCTCAATAGGTGAAGTGGGATCAGCTCTATGTGTAGGATAGGAAGTCTCAAATTGAGAGAGAAGAATATCTATCTTCTTTTCTATCCCTTCTGGTACTCTTTTCAACTCTCCCATTTCTTCCTTTACTTCTCTTTTTAGTTCCCCTACATCATTTCTTAATTCCTTTACTTCTAGAGACAATAAAGTATATGCAAAAGACCTTGGATAAATGACTTTAGGTGAAGTTTTGGGAGGTGAAAATTGTCTATCTGCAATGGCATTGCTTGTATCAGTTGTTTGCTCTCTTTCACCCATTTCTTCTTCTTCCTCCTCATTTTCATCTTCATTACTCTCCTCATTACCCTCATCATCTTTCTCCATTTCTCTTTCATTATTTTTTATCATTTCTGCCACATATGCTGATAACCTGATTCCCATTCTTTTTAGAAGTGTTGTTCCGACATAGTCTTTGTTTAATATAGACATGTGTATGCATGATCCCCATTGACTAAAACATGAAAATACTCAAAAGATTTTTGTCATCCATACACCATATGAAACTATGTGGTCTATTCTCTGTGGTAAGTGCCCAAATGTAGTGAACATGAGGTTTGGCAAACTGATCTTCTGATAGGTGTATAATTTCCACAAAACTTTGGCTTCACTTGCAATAACCTGCTCTGTTCCTCTAAGCTTAGGTATCAACATATTTTCTAAGACTTTCTAAGCATCTTAAGCTCAATGAATAAGTCTTTTATTCTTATATAAGTATGGGTTGATGTATAAGTTGTACTTGAAGATAGTTTATTGAAAATTTCTTCTTTTTTCAGGTCATCTTCATCTTCTATGGCTAACACATCTCGTGTTTCAAGTTGTTCTTCTGATGATAACAGGTATGTTCCTAAGATCATTTTTATACCTTTTACCATAGATTCTTAAGAGCTATATTTCCAATTTTAGTAAAATATAAGGACTAGCTCTTTGAAGATTGGTGCTTCATATTTCATTAAATCAGTCCACCCTTGAAAATTTAACATTGATTGAATGTTAAATTTGCATTTATCAAGGAAATCTAGATCAATCTTCTTTTGAACATGGATAGTTCTGCCAAGCATTGAGGTATAAAACTTGAATTTATTATCCTCACTACCAAAGTAAAATGCGGGTAAATCATTTGCTTCAAATTTGGCAGTTGGAACCTTTCTTCCATCAACCTCTTTTGGCAAATTGCTCAAATCAAATTTCTTTGGCCTTCCTTCTCCTCTTTGTATATTTCCTTCTTCAACATTCACATTAGGTTGGGAAGGGAGATTACCTATGTTATCTATGACTTTAGATCTTCTTGTGCTTCTAGAGGTTGAAGACTGGGAAGAAGATGCTCCTCTTTGAGTCATAAGTGTTGGTCCCTTGCATAATGGTAGCTCAAGGAGGGGGGGGGGTGTGAATTGAGCTTTTAAAACTTTTAGCCAAATTAAATGATCCAAGTACTGAATGAATAAATATAATAAATTTTACAACACAATACAAGATTTTTATAGTGGTTCGGTTCTTCCTAGGTTCCTACTCCACTTCTCTAAGATAGTCTCCTCTACTGATCTTAGGTTCCATTAATACTTTGATCAACCTAATTAAATACACATTGTTTTTACAATAAGCTCACCAACCAACTTACTGGTTTTCCAAGCTAACTAGAAACTTTTACAATTTGTTGATTTTCAAAGCTCACCAATGAATTTGTACCCTTTCAGCAAGTTCCCTATTGTTTATCTCAATACATAAACACCAAGCACTCTACTTGTGTTACCAAATACTAAAATGAAGTGTACAAATTAATTCCTCTTACTTAGGCAAACTTGTACATAAAATTTTAAACTTTCAATAAATGAATAAGCAATGAGAGTAAAAGATTCAAACTCCTTGATTGAGAAGAGATTTAGGCTTTGAGAGCTTCTGATAGAGATGTAGCTGCTAGAGTTGAACTTTGAGGGAAGATTTTGAATGCTCTTTTTGTATTTCTCGTATATTCAGTGATATTCAATAATTATTTTCTTTTACTTTTGAATGTCTCTTTTAAAGGTTGAGAGAGATTTTTTTGTTGCTGACTTTGGCAGACATTCAAACATTCAAAACTATTTTTTTACACCTTACACTTTGTCTGATGTCTGACTTTGTTGAACTTTAGTGTCAATTTGCTACTTTGTTGCTGACTTTTCTCAATCTTCACTTTCGGATCAGATGCTCCGAAGTTGCTTCTTCAGTTACTCCAAAGAGATGAGTGAATAGATGATGTCTTGATTGATTTAGGATGTTTTAATTACTTTTCTTCAGATTCTCCAAAATTATAGTAAGCCTTCTTGATTATGACAGTCCTTTATAGAGAGAAGTTTGGATTTTCTAAACTTTTAATATTTCAAAAAGGTGCCTCCTAAGTAATGTTTAATAACTCTGAAGCTTAGTTATTATCTCCAAAGTGAGGTTTTATGGACTCCGAAGTAGGTCTAATGAATCTAAAGTTTGTTGAATTACTCTGAAATGTGACTCCAAGTCTCCAAAGCATATCTGTTTGATTAACTCTAAAGTTTGTCCTGTTATTTTTGAAGTGTACTGTCATAACTCCAAAACTTCCATGACGACTCTGATGCATACTTGATGATTTTGAAGCTTGCTATAATGATTCCAAAGTATGTTGTGACAGTTCCGAAGCTTTGCTATTGACTCTGAAGTATGCCTGTGATGACTCTGAAATATGCTATGAAAACTCTGAAGCTGTTCCACTTAACTCCGAAGCTTGCTATGAAGTCTCCGAAGCTTGTCTTGGCCTAACTCTAAAGATTTCCAATTAACTCTGAAATATGTCATGTTTACTCTGAAACTTGTCCGAAGGTTCTCTGTTTACTCAAAGTACACTTGTGACGACTCCGAAGTGTTCCATTTTACTCTGAAGCTCGTTGTGATGACTCTGAAGATGCTTCTGTTTACTCCGAAGAATGTCTTCAAGACTTTAAAATTTTTATTTTCTTATTTTAAGTATATATGTAATTTATATACTTAATTTTAAAAGAGCATTTACTTTGTGTCTTCCTTTTATCATCATGAATGTTATTCTCAAGTTGAGTATGAGTTAATATTTCTACAACATACTTGAGAACAAATTGTTAGTACCTTAATATTTCACTCATGTCTTTGTTCATCAACAAAATATACTTGGTTGAGAATGTTCATCATCAATATCTAGCTAGACAGTATGTTCAACATTCTCCCCCTTTTTAATGATGACAAAACAGTGAGTGATATACCTTTCAAAAATTTTATAACAATAAACTTAAGTAACTTAATTTGCAGATATTTCAATAAAATTTCTGTTGACTAATTTTGTGCAGCCCCCCTGAATTGATGCATATTAGTATAACTGTATTTCATACAACAAAAATTTTCATTCATATGTTATTTTCTCTCTATTTATACATTCATATTTTGTTCCCCTTTTTGTCATAATCAAAAAGGTGGAAACAAGTAATATGCATGACAAAAATTCATATATATTGAACTGGTCATTGATCAAAAAGTTTTAGATATAATGTATATACATCAAAGAAATCATAAAAATGTTCAATCAAAAGTTACATCAGAAAAAATTGTAAAAGGTAGCAATATTATTTGGGTGTTTTGGGTTTTCTTTGGTAAGTCTTTACAAAGATATCTTTGAGAGGTGGAAGAGTTGGCTTGGGTTGAGAGGATGATGGTGTAGCAGAGGGCTTGGATGTTCTAGGTCTTTTTGTTGGAGGAGATGGTATGAAAAATGGATCCTTTGGAACTAGTACAGGAGGTTCGTATATATAAGATGTAGTTCCACAGCTTGATACATAGATAAAATCAATTCTTTCTCAAAACTTTGGATCCAACAGTTCAAGAAAGACTGCAGGAAGCCCTTTTAAGAGATTTTCTGTGTTTGCATTCATCTTAGCTCTATACTCCTGATAGTACATGGTTATTCTTTCAAGAGAGGCCTTTTATGTCCTTTGGGAAGTGGAATTCTAGTCTTCCTCTTGAGTTTAGAAGTTGATGGTTGTGATGAAGAAGGTGATGGTTTTGGGATAGAAAGTGGTTTTCTAGTTTTTGCTTTGGTAGAAGGTGGATGTGAGGTTTTTGGTTTTGAGACAAGGACTGATTTAGACTATAACTGTCTTATCCTTTGTTGAATAGAAGTGTCATCCATCTTAGGATATGGAAGAGGCAGATTGTCAGTAATCACCTCTAGGTTGGCATTGTTGTAGCAGGTGAGTGCGAAGGAGAAGACATCATTATTTTTGGGGAGTTGGTTCTGCTTGGAGAGAAGTGATGTGGAGGTGATCGAAAGTGAGTTGGAGGTGAAGAGAAATGAGGATGAGGTGGTGAAAAGCGAGGATGATAGGCTTGACCTCTGAATGATTCTGCTAGAGCTTGTAAAGAATCAAGTCTTTGGTCAATCTTATCAGCTCTCAGGATTATAGATGACATGGTAGTAGAAAGATTATGATCCATCCTATTCATTGGGAGAGCTAGAGTGGACAAGTAGTGCTCAATCATTGTAATTCTATCCTCTATGTTATGTGGGATTGGTTGTGTAGAGGAAATTGACGAGGTGGATGGTTGATAAGTATGAGTGTATTTAATGGGTGAAGGGGATCTTATAGGAGTTTGTGATGGCATAGTAGCTACTGCTATTTCTTTAAATATATTTTCTCTCAAAATTTCTTCCAATACTTCTTCTATGATAGTTCTTTATTCCTCTCTTGGAACTTCTATTCTCTCAGCTTTTGATTCATCTTCTCTATTGTAGAATTCTTTCTCTTACTTCTATTTGTGGATTCAGGAACTCTTATCTTTTGGTTATTTCTTCTTCTTCATGATAGGAGAGTTCTTGCCTTGGTTCATTAACCTGTTCTATGAAATCTCCTCTTTTTGGTCTTTCTTTAGGTTTAGATCCCTTTAATTGAGTTGCTCTTCTTGTTTTTTCAATGATCCAACCTTGTGCAGTTAGCTTAAAGCCCATTCTTTTCAGAGACTTTTCATCCAAAGTGTCTGTGTTTCTTGGACGTTGTTCATTTTCATTTGAGAAATCTACTCCTGCTTCCCTCATCAGCTTGGTCAGAGTCATTCCATAAGGTAAGGAAAACCTTGTGGTGCTCTTGATCAAGTGAATGTAATCTACCATCAATCTGGCTAGATTTAGTTTTCTTCTATTCTTCAATGCCCATATAATTCTGGCATCATTCTCAGAACATTGTTTATAATAATAAGATATGCTAGCTTGAGATTTGCATTCAAATGACTAGCATGCAGATAGTTTTCCTTTTCATCTATCTCGGTTTTTGCTAAATCTGAGAGCAGCATTGCTCTAAAAGGCCACACAATCTCTTCTTCTTCTTCTTCTTCTTCATGGAGATTGAAATAGTTCCTTAAACTCTTTGTGGATAGTTCAATTTCTTTTTTTCTATCCATGATTTTTCTGTCCTAGTATTGAGATTACAAATCAGTGCCCTTACAAGTCTCGGATATAAACTGTTTCTGTAACTCACATATGCATTCTAACCTTGGTAACTCAACCATTCAGACACTTCTAATTACATACTGAAGGCTCCAAAATTGAATATTTTTTCTTTTATTATTCTCCTATCCTCATATCTCTCTGTATATTTGGAATAATCAGATGAACTATTCAGAAAGATTACCTTAAGCGTATCAACTTCTTGTCTTGCCTTTTTGGATCCTTTTCTCTATGGAGATTCATCTCTTTCCTTTCTTTTGCTTTCTACTCCTTTTATTCTTGCCATTTTGATAGAGAATTCTAGGTTTTAGAAAGAAAATGAGATTTCTGGGAGAGATGTCGAAGAAGGTAGGAAGGGAGACAAAGAGTTGAGACTAAGATTTAAAGTAGTAGGAAGATGGATAGTTTTCTTTGAAAAAGGAGTTTTGAGATTTTAGAGAAGAATGTTTTAGGTTTTCGGAGAGGTTTTGAATGAATTTTGTGCCTTCAGATTTGGTTTAAAAGTTCGCCAAAACACTAGAGTGTTTTAGCTTTGGATGCTCCGAAAGAGATCCTTCAGAGGCAATGATTCAATTTGGAGTTTCAAATGTTCTGAAACTTGACTTTAGAGGCTTTTGTCGATCTTCGGATGCTCCAAAATAATGTTTTTAAGAGCTTCAGAGGATTTTGTTTTGACCTTCAGAGGCTCTGAAGTGTAAATATTAGCTTAACTCTGAAACTTTATAAAATAGATTTTTTGAGTTGTGGATTTTAAGTTATATATATTAATTATTAATTCATGTTTATTTAGGAATCATTACCAAGATAGATAATTAAATATGTATTTGTACATTTTTTAGAACATGAAAGATTATAATGTATTTTATTTAATGTCGTACACAAATGAGATCATGAAATGGCTAATTCATTTGATAAATTAAGCATTTTATGCATTAGGATCTAGAATGCCTAGTTCTCTTCTTATCATGTTAAAATTTTATTCTGGTAATAGTTTTATGAAAATATCTGCTAGTTGATTTTCTATTGGGACAAATTCTAGGCTAATGTCATGGTTTTGAACATGGTCTCTAATAAAAATGATGCCTGATTTCTATATACTTAGTTCTAAAATGTAGAACTGGATTCTTGGTCAGATTTATAGCACCAATGTTGTCACATCTAATGGTATATCAACAAAGTTAAGGCTAAAATCTTTTAATTGTTGTTTCATCCATAGTATATGTGCACAGCAACTACTTGTTGCTACATATTTAGACTCAGCAGTTGATAATGCAACTGATGTTTATTTCTTAGAGAACCATTAGATAATCCTGCTTCTTAGAAATTGGCAAGATCCTAAGGTACTCTTTCTATCTACTTTATATCTTGCAAAATTTGCATCTGAGTAACCTATTAAATTAAAATCTGAACCTTTTGGATACCATAATCAAAGATTAGGTGTATCTAAAAGATATCTAAATATTCTTTTTACAGCAATAGATGTGACTCTTTTGGTTCTGATTGGAATCTAGCACACATGCATACACTAACATTATGTCAAGTCTACTAACAATTATATATAGCAGAGATCCTATCATGCTTCTATAAAGATTTTAGCAAATAGACTTATCTTTTTCATCTTTGTCCATTTTTATGGGAGTACTCATTGGTGTTCCGTACCTTTTTCCATCTTCAATATTGAATTTCTTTAGTAGTTCTTTTGTGTATTTGGCTTGGTGAATGAAGATTCATTCTTTTATCTACTTAATTTGCAGTCCCAAGAAGAAGTTGAGTTCACCCATCAAGCTCATTTCAAATTCTCCCTGCATTATCTTGGAAAATTCTTTGCAAAGATTTTCATTAGTTACACCAAATACTATATCATAAATATATACTTGAACTATAAGAATATCTTTTATTGCATGCTTAATGAAGAGAGTCATATCAACTTTACCTTTTGAAAAACCTTTCTCAATGAGAATTTGCTTAACCTTTCATACCAGACTCTAGGAGCCTGTTTTAAACCATAGAGGGCTTTCTTAAGTTTGAATACGTGATCTGGATTATGAGGGCCTTCAAATCCAGGTAGTTATTTTACATAGACCTCTTCATTAATGAATCCATTTGATAATGCACTCTTTACATCCATCTGATATAACTTGAAGTTTATAAGGATACAAATGCAAGAAGCATTCTAATGGCTTCGATTCTTGCAATAAGAGTATATGATTTTTCAAAATCAATGCCTTCCTCCTGACAATACCCTTTTGCTACTAAGCTGGTTTTATTTCTTACTACAATTCCAGATTCATTTAATTTATTCCTAAAGACCCATTTAGTTCCTATAGCAAATTGATGATTTGGTCTTGGAATAATAATCCACACATTATTTCTTTTGAATTGGTCTAATTCTTCTTGCATAGCTGAGATCTAGTTTTCATCTTCTAAGGCTTGTACTATGTAAGTTAGTTCTAATTGAGAAATAAAAGCAAAATTGCCACATATTTGGTGATAGGAAGATCTGGTTCTAAATTTGTCATATACATCACCAATTATCTAGCTTTCAGGGTGATCATGCATGAATCTCCAATCTTTGAGAAAAATATTGTTACTTTCATTGTTTACCTCAGTGATAGATGGTCTATCTTCTATTTCTGCTTCATCAATTTGTATTTCTAATTGGGAAGATTCTCTTTCTTTGTCTTGTATTTTCATTTTCTCAATTGAAGTTATTAGTTCACCTGTCTCATCATCAAAATCACTTATCCTCCTCAAGGAATTAGTACTTTCATAAAACGTTACATGAATAGATTCCTCTATAGTCTTATTTATCAGATTGTAGACTCTAAATGCCTTACTAACAACGGAATAACCAAGAAAAATGCCTTCAATAGATTTGTTTTCAAATTTACCATGATTTTCTTTTCCATTATTAAGAATAAAGCATTTATAATAAAAAGTATGAAAATATGAAATATTTGGCTTCTTGCCGTAGTATAATTCAAATGGAGTTCTGTTGAGTATGGATCTAGCAAAGATTCTGTTAATAATATAATATGCAGTGTTCATTGCTTCAGCCCAAAAATACTGTGGGTGGCGTATTCATTTAATATTATCCTTACCATCTCTTGGAAAGATCTATTTTTCCTTTCAGCTATTCCATTTTGTTAGGGTGTTCTTAGTGCAGAGAAATTTTGAAGAATTTCATTATTTTCACAGAAATTAGTGAATCTATGATTTTCAAACTCTCCATCATGATCACTCCTTATGGCAACTATGTGAGAGCTTTGTTCATTCTGTACAAGTTTGGAAAATACCTCAAAGAATGAAAAAGCTTCATCTTTGGATGCAAGAAACATTACCCAGGTGAATCTACTAAATCATCTACAATGACATATGCGTAATGTTTCCCTCCAAGGTTTCTTATTCTTGTTGGTCCAACTAAAACTATATGTAGCAACTGAAGAGGTTTGGTTATATATACTTCTTTATTTGATTTGAATAATTTTTTTACTTGCTTGCCTTTCATGCAAGCATCACACAACTTGTTATCAAATTTGAGTTTTGGTAAGTCAACAACTAAATCTTTATTATATAGTCTTTTAATCAAATTTTTATTGGCATGTCCAGTCTTCTATGCCATAACATGGGTTCATTTTCATTTACAACAAGATATTTGACTTTGATATCATATAAATCCACCAAATACACATTTTCATGTCTCTTTTCAGGAACTATAACTGAATTTGAACTATCTAATATTGAACAAGTATGAGATTCAAAACACAACCTTGTAACCATTATCACAGATTGACTTACACTTAAAAGATTATGTTTTAATCATTCTACTAATAAAATATTTGAAATTATAATAGAGGGAGTTGGCTAATTTTATCAATTCCAACCACTCTACCTTTTCCATTATCCCTAATGGTAACTATTTCTCCATTTTTAGCTTTAAGTTCTGTAAACAGCTCCCTTTCTCCTGTCATATGTCTTAAGCAACCATTATAAATGTATCACTTGCTATTCTTTATGGCTCTCAAACACACCTGTAGTAATGAAATTAAGCTATAATTTTTGGTACCCATTTAGGAATGGGTCTAGGTAGGTTAGTAGCAGAATATTTTGGCACCTATTATTTTTTAGATGCTACTAATCTGTTTTCTAGATATAAAGTTCCATTTACAACTTTAGCAACTATCTCTTAGGAATCCAAATCATATTCTATTTGGGTTCTAATTTTCTTTTGTGATTTTTTTTCTTTGGTTTCCTATATCTTTCTTTATTTTAAGTTTAAATAAGGTAGTAGTTAAGGTTTTTCTTAGAGCATAATTTTTCACTTTAATTTGCTCAAGTTTTATATTTTGATAAGTTTGGAGCAATGTATTTTCTTATTTTAATTTGGAGTATTCATTAATTATTCTTTCAAGTTCTCTTTTAGTTTCCTTGTGTTTAGCTTTTAATATTTTGAAATCTGAATATAATTCTTTTAATAATTCTCCAATATCAAAACTTTTAGGTTTCGAATTTACCTCATCATTGTGGATAGCCATGAAGCTTATTCCTGTATGATACTCTTCTTAATCCTTTTCTTTGGTGCTGAGTGAGCTGAATTGAGCTTCATTTTCTTCTTCTTCTTCACTCGAGCTCTCTTGCATCATGTTTTCCAGCATTTTCCATACACCTATAGCTTTCTTCTTCTTTCCAAATTTCCTGCTATTAGAAATATTCTTTTTGTCAAATTAAGATTTATGCTTTTTCTTCTTGTCTCCTTGCTTTTTATCTGGTTCTGGGCAGTCAAACTTCATATGCCCAGGCTTTTTGCAATTGTAACAGATTGGAACTTTTTTTTTCTTATCTTTGCTTTTGAAGTTCTTGGAATTGTTTCCAAATCTTTTCTTCTTGAGCATGTTTCTAAATCTTCTTATTATCATTGTCATATCCTCATCATCTTCACTAGTTGAGGTTTCTTCTGAAGATTCTTCATTTTATGATTCTATTTGTAAAGCTATTGTTTTCTTTCCTTTGACTTCTTCTGGAGCTTTTTGTTTCATCAGAACCTCATGGGTCATGAGTGATCCCATAAGTTCTTCTACTGTCACCTTTGTTAGATCTTTTGCTTCCTGTATGACAGTTACTTTGGGCATCTAGTGGCTAGGCAAGGATCTCGAGATCTAGCTTGGTCTTTTCGTGTTTTTCTCCTAAGTTGTTTAAGCTATTGGTGATTTTTTGAAACCTTCCCAACACTTAAGAAACATTTCCTAATTCCTTCATAGAGAAGGCTTCATATTCCTGCAATAGAAGATTTATTTTAGTCTCTTTTACCTAATTTGTACCTTCATGTGCTACCTTAAGTTTTATCTAGATTTCCTTAGTTGGATCACATACAGAAATCTTTTCAAACTCAGAAGAAGTTAATGCACAGTAGAGGCATTTCTTTACCTTAGCATCATGCTCTACTACTTGTATATCTTCTGGAGTGTATTTGTCTTTAGTGTTAGTGACATTCTTTCCATTTCTCACTACAAGCCACAGCTGGTAATCTGTGGCAGTCAAGAAATTTTACATTCTCATTTTCCAATACCCATAATTGGTTCCATCAAATAAAGGGGATCTGGAAGTAGATTGTCCTTCAATAGATGTATTGTGGAACATATCAGTCATTTGAATCTCTTCACAAGTTAATATACGGTAATCAAAATTTAACTAGTGAAGCCTGCTTTGATACCACTTGTTGGTCCCTTGCACAATAGTAGCTCAAGAGGGGGGGGGGGGTGAATTGAGCTTTTAAAACTTTTGGTCAAATTAAATGATCCAAGTGCTAAATGAATAAATAAAATATTTACACAATACATAGCATAAGATTTTTATAGTGGTTCAGCCCTTCTTGGGTTCCTACTTCACTTCTTTGAGACAGTCTCCTCTACTAATCTCAGGTTCCACTAACACTTTGATCAACCTAATTAAATACACATTGGTTTTATAACAAGCTCACCAACCAACTTACTAGTTTTCCAAGCTAAGCGGAAACTTTTACAACTTGTTGGTTTTCAAAGCTCACTAAAGAACTTGTACCTTTTCAGCAAGTTCTCTACTTGCTTATCTCAATACATAAACACCAAGCACTCTACTTGTGTTACGAAATACTAAAACGAAGTGTACAAATTATGCTTCTTACTATGACAAACTTGTACATAAAATTTTAAACTTTCAGTAAATGGATAAGCGATAAGAGTAAGAGATTCAAACTCTTTGATTGAGAAGCGATTTAGGCTTTGAGAGCTTCTAATAGAGATGTAGCCATTGGATTTGAACTTTGAAGGAAGATTTTGAATGCTCTTCTTGTATTTCTCATATATTCAGTGATATTCAATAGTTATTTTCTTTTGCTTTTGAATCTCTCATTTATAAGTTGAGAGAGATTTTTTTGATGTTGACTTTGTGTTCCGCCGTGAGATCGGGCTCAAGAAATGATGAGGAAGAAATAAATGCAAATGGAACGACATGACCGGAATTGGTCACCTTTGGAATGGACCAAAGGATTTTTCCATTATTATTGATTCTTTCCTCAATTGTTTACATCTGCTGTGTACATCAGAAAA